>PVJX010005399.1:0-85807 GCA_004027295.1 Dolichotis patagonum
TAAAAGCTTTTGCAAAGCTTTGATACTGTCATATATAATAGTTTAATCATGGATGTGCTGGCCATCACAATCAATTTTCGTCCATACTCAAATATATATTATACAGATATACATCAGGGAGTGGGAGGCTTGGGGTCATCTGAGAATGTTTTCTTTAAACTGACTTACTTTTTAAACTTAAATTTGCTGAAAGGTTTACATCAAGAATTTGATGTGAGAGGTGTACCTGTATGTATCTATGTATATCTCTTTCTCTTTATACACATATAAATATATGACCACTAAAAAGCATTTATCAATATATTTCCTAAAATCTCACCTCCATAAGGCTCATGTACCATGCTTGGAAATTGTATTCTTGGGGGTAGCACTCAACACTCAACAACTACTTGTGATTAAAATAGCTATAAGTTGGAAGAGTGTGGTTTCAATGAAATCAAATACACACCGATATTTCTATACATTCTTAATTTTATTCCTCCTAGTGATTATATGTGTGGTATGTAACTATTTGTCAAAAGACAACATTTTCTTTACTGTGGCAGAGGGTGAGCTAGAGATACTTTGGTGCCCATCAGTAGATGGGGCAGTCTGTCCTTCATGACTTTGGGTCTAAAGTGAGAAAGGCTGGCAGACCAGATATTCTCATATGTGTGTTTAATATTTACTGTAGTGACATTTACCTAAAGAAAGTATGAACCAGTTAAGTTCTATGTTACCATGGAGAGGCAAAGATAAGATGAGAAATACCCATGTGTTTCTCATGAAGGGAAGTGAAGTAAAACTTGAGAAAAGTGAAACTTTAGTGATGATAGGTTTATCTCTAAGGACTTGACTAGTTTTTGTAATCTTTGCAGTACTGAAACACTTCCTATCACAAAGAATAATCTATTTGTCTGATCATTTTCATAATCCAGTTTCTAGTCATTGCCTTAAATGCTTTGGCTTCACATAAAACCAGAAGATAAAGACATTGGAAAGAATCCCTGTCTTTCTGCTTAGACTGCCCAGCGGATTGATGGCAGCTCTGTAGATCACTTATCCGAATGCTAATTGGTGACTCACTGATTTTTACTTTCAAGTGTTTGCCTGATTTTGCCCACTGCTTCTTAACAAACCAAATGATGACTGATGGGGCAGAGGGCAGTTGACGGGGACCCTGATCTCAAAGTGCCCTGATGCATCTTTGTTTATCTTTGAAGACTTTGCTACCCAGCTGTAAGTCCTCTTGGCCGTATACTTCCACTGCTCACTTAATCTCAGTCTTCCTTGACCAAAACTCACTACTACCTGACATCCAACAAGCGGTGGAAATGTGGTCGATAGGTGTCAGGTCTAAAAAATCTGAAGTTGTATTTGAGAGTTACAATCCCCCTGGTGATCTGTTTCCTGCTAGTAGGTATAATTAATCCCTCCAACCCACAAGTATCTCCACTTTTTCTGAATGTGTATGGTGTGTATTGCCGGACACTCTCTTTCAGATTTCTTTCTTTGTTATTTATTTCCAATGGTTGTTATCGCTTACTGCATATGCACTCTAATTTCCTAGAATAGAGGGGTCATTTCTGCATCTCTTTTCTTTCTTCTCAGTGTCTGAGACACAGATTATGAAATACCTTTTGAGTGAACAACTGCTCGTTTTTCTTAGTTATGGTGGTGGTGGAGGAGGCGGTGCCAGATAAAATGTAGTTTCCTAAACATAGCTTTGATAATTGCCAATTTTAAAGGCTACCTAGCTTCTTTGATCATTTTAATCTTCAGGGTCACCATTTTTTAGTGCACATATATAAAATAAACTATGCTCTAAACTGCAGAGTAAGATGACATGAATCTAAAAATTAAGGATAATATATATGATTATGTATAATAATTGCTTTTTATATTAATATGAGTATATTAAGTTATGAGTTCTGGCTTGAGACATATCCTTCAAGCTTACAATTTTCTATGTGGTAAACAGTATTCTATCCATTGTCAGGATGTTTTTGGCAGCAAGTAAGAAAAACAAATGGATCAAACTAACTGCAACAGGAAGAAAAGGGATTATTTCATGGATGAGAATTCCAGAGGGCAGATTCTGCTAGGCACAGGACAATCTTTTGCTCAGGAATTTTCCACACTCTCATCTTTTTTCCTCATTTTAGCTGACCTCCATCAGGGTGCCAGGATGAGTGCAGTGATTCTAATCATCATATTGAGATGTGATATAGTCTTGAGGAGACAAGTCCATTTTTTGCTACATGCCTCCCAGCGTGCGTACCCATCTTGACCAACATCTGTCAGTGTTCCATGTCTGAAGCAAACCCAAGAGAGGGGACTTCTATTGCTACCACAGGTGGAGCTAATTAGGCATCATGGCTACAGCTAAAAAGGAAACTTTTTCTTAACTCCTTCAGGACAAGTGTCATAAGGAACAAAATTGGGCTTCTGCTTGGAGAAGGAGGCAGTGAGAAGATAACCAAAAGGATCTGCCACAATCATTTTAATGAAAAACACTAGATGTCAGTGAGAGGATTTTCTCAAGATCCTAAGGTTAGTAAGTGAGTTCGAAATCCAAGATGCTGAACAGACAGAACGTATTTCTGTGATCACAATGTTCAGTTTCCTCAGTTTCCTGCTTAGGAAGCTGAAAGTCAGAATATTTGATCACTTGCTCAACAACACAGAGATCTAGAAGGCTAAATGCAGTCCAGTTGTGCTATAATCCTGTTTCCTCCACTACCACACTCTGGTGTGCCCTTTGTGTTGATTTATATTTAACTCTTGCATAATTATGCAGGTATGAACAGCATCTAAAGCAGTGCCCAGCACATAGCAGGTTCTAATATTTATTTGTTGACTGAATAAATATTTCCCAGGTCGTATGAATCTAGATAGTTCCCACTGGTTCCAACAAATTTCCTGTAATTACAGTCCATTACAGCCCTCTGCTCTATACAACTTTTTCAATTCTCTTCCCATTCAGTTATCATTTTGAGGCTATTACTACATATGGCTTAGGTAAGGGAAAAAGGAACCTGCATGTTTTGTGTGGGGAAGCATTTTATGAAAATTATGCTTAAATAACAAGGGCATTAATTACTATGCACAGCAAAATGCAAGTCCAATTAAAAGGAATGTCTTCGCAGTAGTTTTTCTAAGTTTTCACTGTGTCAGCCTGGAAGAAGTTAAGAATTGTTGTATTAAGCTAATATTGGTCTGCACACACTTTTTCAGAATCAGAATATGATAGCTATTAGCCCCTCAAAAAGTTGTTCCTACAAATAAAGTAGCAGCATGTCACCCATTCCCATGAATCATTGAAGTTCAATAATAAGAATTTGTTAAACTTGTTTGTATTTTCTATATATCAAAATAAATGTATTTTATTCTCTTTGTAATTTGCCAGTTTACAAAGCCATTATTCTCTTGGGTCTGGTCATTGTTGATGTTCCTGTTGCTGGTGTTGTGTTGATGTCTAGATTTACATGGCATCGATTCCAGTTAATACTTTTTTATGCCCACACCAATTTTTTAAAAAGTAACTTGTTTTTCTACTGAAATGTCACAAGTCTTAGTATAAGACTCAGATATTTTTACAAAGTGAGCATAACTGTAACTACCACCCGGGTAATAGGAACAGGTCACATAATCCCACCTAGTGCCCCTCCTAGGGTAGGGCCTGATCAAAGATACCCACTATTCTGGCCCCATACATTGTTTCTGACTATTTCTGAGCTCCACATGACATTGTCAGTTATCACTCTTTAGGTGCTTTGCCCCTTTTCATGACAATGCTTGTTCTTCCCACGCTGTTGTATTTGTGGTAGTTTGTTTATCTGTCCTGGACTTGCTGATGTACGGAGCTATGTGGGGTTCAGCTTGGGCACAGTAGTAAACTAGCACCTTCAGTTACAGCCTTTAGGACCAGCTGTAGTGTTCAAAAGCAAGATGCACAGCCAGCCAGTGGAGGGTACTAGGGCCTGAACCTTCCTGTTCAGTGAGGGGCACTTCCTGGAGAGCATCTCCACCCCTCACTGGACCAGCCGGGGCACTCCCAGAGCCAATCCACAGGGAGTCAGAGCCATCTCACTGCTCAGTCCTTCTTCCCTCTCCCACCCTCACAAATATCAGATCTGCATTGCGATTTGAGGCCTTATCCTGCCCCCATTTAATTCTTGTTCATTTTATCATTTGATTACCACAAGCTACGGTCTGTGACATGCTCTGCAACTGTGCTATAATTTATTTATCTATTGTGTAGTTGGTGAACAGTTGGGCTATTTTAGTCTTGGAGCACTATGGAAAGTGCTGTTAGATACATGTTTTGTACATGTACTTGGGGGCACATTTGCATGTGCATCATTTGGGTCAGTGTGGAAGGGTATAGTCACAGGTTATGTGTAGATTTAGCTTTGACAGATCCTATCTAGAACTTAGTCAAGATACTTGACTGTACTTGTCTACATTGCAACAGGACACAATGTTCCAATTGCTCTGTCAGTTTAAAACTTTTTATCCTTTCATTTCTGTGAAATTTAGGGATATTGAGCACATTTTCATAAGTTAATTGTTTATTTACCTATTCCTTTATGTGAAGTGTCTATTCCTGTGTAACTACTTTTTCTATTTACCTGTTTATATATTATATGGATTTGGTAGTTCTTTATATATTATGGTTATGAGTCCTGAACGTTGTTTCCCCTTCCATACTACGCTTTTACATTTTCTTAATGATGACTTTTATGCAGAAATTCTTAATTTTAACACAGGGTACTTTAACAATCTTTTCTCATTTTAGAGCTCCTTTTTTACATTTAAGACATCTTCATTTATCTGAAGACTAGAAGGATAGCTGTCAAAGTTTCTTCTACAAGTTCTAATTGCTTTACTTTGCACATTTTAGTTCTGTAATATGCCTGGATTTGACTTTTGTCTTCATCTGAATTAATTATTTTGATGATATGTAAAGACCAAAAAATTGTTGGAAGAAAAGAACACTTTCTGAAGGTGAAAGCATTCTTTTCTCCTAAGTATAATAAATTGACTCATTTATTTACCCATTCGTTCCTTAACAAATACTTACTGAGCATGCTTAACATGCTCATGTGAAATGTGAAATATGAGAGATTCTGAGGAAAAAGAAATAAATTTAGCTATAGTTGCTAGATTTGAAAAGCTTGCAGCCTAATGTATCGCATGAGTGGGAAGATTAGAAAATACCAGGTTTTGCACTGAGATGGTTCAGGGTTATTTATTAGTTGTAACCTTGAACAAGGTATTCAGATGTTTCTAAGCTTTAGCTGGGAAAAACATTGAGTGCTATGAAGATCAGACATAAAGCATATAACATGCCTATCACTATGCCTGCAACATGGTAAGATGTAAATAATCTGTATTTCTTATTGCTAGTCCACAAGGAAAGAATTGCAAAGTACAAAGTCCCTGATAGTGTTTGTGGAGGATAAGGAAAGATTTTACAGAGGTTAAATATTTAACAGATATAAGAGATCATAAAACAAAGTAGTTGGTACTGGTCGGTCCAGCATGGGTGCGTAGGTATACAGGGGGATGAGGGCGTGTTGAGTAAATAAGAAGTCACTGATATGGACTTAATTAGATAGACCATTGTTTTGTATTGCAAGTTGAACATTTTTGTGTGTTTGGCACAATTTCATGAGGATACAATGGTAAGAGAGTAGGCATGTAGATTGACCTACTTATAGAGAGCTGACTGATGGTGAAGGGCACAGATATACAAGTTGGAAATTATAAATAATATTTTAGGGTACATCTTTTGGGGTAATGACTCATTCCATAGTCATTGCCAGCATCTCTAAAGTGGGCCCTTTTATTAGATGCCTAAGTTAAATGGAACCAGTAAGATTATAGCAGAAATTTGAGAGTGTTGTTTAAGAATGTTTCATTTTCTGCACAAGGCTAGTGCAGTGGGCTGCCATAACCTTCCATGTGGCTCTAGAACTGAGAAAACTGATTTGTAAAATTAGAAACTGGATACTCAGAAATTAGCAAAGTATGAGGAAGAGAGAATCCTAAGTTTCTATACTTGACTGTACTCTTTTCCTAAGGCCCAATTTTAATCCTGCGTTTGGATCATATAAGATAACACCAAATCTGTATATTTACATTCTTTCAAGTTTATTTCCATATCTTACATGCAAAGAGTCCTAACAGATTTGTGACAGATGCAAAGGTGGGCATTGCACAACTTGTCAAGGAGTCATATATGAAGGTCACAACATCACTGACTTTCAATACAGGGAAGGAATCTGGAAGAAGTTGAGGTCTAAAGGATTGTCTGGTGCTGCCCAGGTGAAGAGAGGGTAAAGGACTTTTCCAAGGTTCTAAGGAAAGGTACATGTGGCCTGGACCAATCATGGTGAGCAAGAGGAGTAACAACCCCAATTCTCTGTACCACAGGGCAGTGCTGGGCGGTGGGAACAGAAGGAGAAGAAAGATGTCAAGTTAGGGAGACCAATGGTTTCAGATCATCCAGGGCTTAGTTTATAGGGATGAGTATAATGTGGGTTTTCCACTCCTCTAATTCCTTACAAGGTTCTTCCCTAAACTCACAGGCTGGTTCTCTGACCTATTGTCTTCCCCACTTCTCCTCAGAAACGGAACATCTGATAGGTAAGTGTTAACTAGTAGCTCACATCTCAATAGGCTGGATTCTACTTTAAGAACTGGCACTTGAACTCATTTTCTCTCTCTCTCTCTCTCTCTCTCTCTCTCTCTCTCTCTCTCTCTCTCTCTCTGTCTTCCTTCCTAACTTGTTCATCAGAAAACATAGTTTTTGACAACAGGATGGCGGGTGACCACCATCACTAAGATAGCTGATGTACTCTGTGCACAGAGAAAGAAATTCGAATGTGGTAAATTGCTTGAGACTTTGACAAAAGATTCTGTAGAGCCCATGGTGACCTCTAGTATTGATTTTTGCTAGTTGCCAAATCAGAGAGATGAAGCATTACATTTAACAGTCCAGAACTTGGGTTCATTTGAGTAAACTATTCTCTTTGATGATTTTTTTTAGCTTGCTTAGAAGCAATTTAAGTTATTTAGAGAAATATGTTAAATGATTGCACAGTTACTAAACACTTCATTTTTGTAACGAATGTTTTTCTAAGGTTGCTGTTAAAGTGTGATTTTGATTTTAACAATATTGGAAGTGGCACAAAACTGACTTGCAAGGTACACTGCTGTTTCTCCTGGGTTGTGCCGCAATACTTTCTATGCTGCAAAACCACAAAGTCAATGAGTGCTGGGGACCCTCTCCCCATTTCTCATGCCCCTTCTAACAAGAGGTACCGTATTGCTACTTGCAAACTCCGTCTTTATCCTGTTTAGTCAGAGACAAGGTAAGACTGGAACTGGTGTGTTTCCTTCTTATGTTAGAGCTACGCTGGATTAGTCCCAAACCCAGATGATCCATCAGTAGCTACAGATGGCCTTATTGCTTACTCCAGGTTCACACCAGTTTATATGGAGCAGCCATTTTCTCTGCAATCAATATCTAATATCAAATGATGACTAGCCTGACAAGGAAGGTGATAAATTCGACGGAAAAACCAATGATAGGGAACAAGAAACCTGTGTACTCTTTATAGGTGCATAAAAATGCTAACAAGGATACGGAGAACATCCCACACTTGTGGGGCAGGAGTGCATGGGAACCTAGGTGTTTGGAAGAGGAAGTGGTAATCTGAGCACTAGGGAGCAAGTCCTTATCAAACTGCCTTTCCACACAAAATATTGCCTGCCGCCATTTTTAATCTTTATCCTATGGAGGGCCTGGGTTGAGTGCTTTTCCTGGAACGTCTTATCTCCTGTAGACAGACTTGTGAGTCAGACACTACTGCTGACTCCACTTAATGTAGGAGTCACTTCGTGGTGGAGGGACACTAGGAACCCAGCTCTGCAGGATTCCAGGTGATTCCCTGCCACCTCTCCATGGAGTAAGCATTTTTCATCTCTTTGGCTTTGAGTGCCTTGACATTTTTCCTCTTCTCTATTTCTGGGCTAAGTGGACAATGTTTACCTTGTAACTTTCTCCGAGTCCTGGTCATTCTCTCTATCTTGTCATTTGCTAGTGTTCTGTCCTTGTGCATGCCCACCACTCCTACGGAACCTGGTCAGGAATGGACACCACCCCCAGCAAGCAGAGGGTCTGGCCTGTTCTCTGTGCTCCTGTGCGGCTGCTGCTCCTTACGCTTCTCTTACTTACTTACTGAAACAGTGTTAATGTCACCACATTGATTTTGTCTTGGGCTACCCACAGCCTGGCACTCCCCACGCCACCCGCCTACCCGGTCCTGTGCGGCAGCAGACTCCTAGCCAGGCTGTTCTGAGTGTCACTCTTCCTGACCCCTGCGACTTGTTCCCACACCTACCCTGGGTGGGGTTTAGTAATTCACCCCCACTACCCCTGCCAAGGGCCCTGGCGGTGGGTCCCTGTGATGAATTCCTGAACTGTCAATCTTTTGTCCTGTCCTCTGGTTGCCGTTTTCGACATCTTTGCTGAAATGGAATTTGAATTTCAAAAGGTTTAAAGAACATTTCTCAAGCCCACAATTTCCCAGCAGCTTGAAAACCTCTTCAAACATTACCTTCAATCTGCCGCTAGGGACAAGTGGGTGCTGGGTACTTGTGCCAACAGTGTCATGCCGGTTAGTTGTGTGTCGCCTTTCCAGTCTCTCTGGGTCACCCACAAGCGAGCATTCAAACCACCTAGGCTCCCTTTGGTTTCCGGGAAGAACAATCCAATTTTCCAAAAGCTGATACCTATGGAGTCTCTGCTGAGGAATAATTCCCTAAATGCATGAGGTATGCCCATCTAAATAAGGAAAGGGAGAGGAGATCACAGAGCACAGAACTGAAGAGTAGATTTACTCCTGAACCCCAGGGAGGGGTCCTCGCCCCCTCTCCCTGCGCTGGGGTGGCCTGTGTCCATGTCTCAGTTGTGACCTATTTCTGGCACATCGTCATTTTTATTTAGGGTGAACGAGGCTGCTGCGAGTGCTACTGCAGGAGTTCCATTGTGGATTCTGCATTAAGGAGCCGTTAAAATGAAGTGTTACTGTAACACGCTCTGTGAGACAGTTCTCAGAAGGCTTTGTGTCTTTTCCGAGGGCTGCTTGCTTCTTCTTCGTTCCATTTGCAGGAGGGGGAAAAAGGCCCCTCACGAAGTAAACCGAGCCTTTTTAATTGATTAGAAAAACAGAAGAGAACAGAGCAGTGGGAATTTTTGGCAAGGGTTTCTAGCAAGTGGCGAATCACTGCATATTCATTTGTTTCTCATTGGCCAGGATGAGTCCTCTTCTGGTATTAAAGCAAATGTGCTGTAAATTGCAGGGGACAGGATTTAACAACTTTTCCTGGCTGGAAGCCTGAGAAATTTTTTCTTTTTTGGGGGGTGTGGTAGGAGGACCAGGAAGTGGTGGGGGTGGGGAGCCGAGTGGAGGCTGGTGAAGTGGGAGACTGCTTGACAGAAGGCAGGAGCTGTGTGACACTGAGAGAGCCCCTACAGTAACTGAAAAGAATGGCTTTATTAGTGTGGGTGGGAGAGCCGGGTTATTAGGAGTCGTCGATGGCAGAGCAACTGGATGGTGTGCACAGTCGTCCTCAGCATCCTTGCGAGACTGGATCCAGGATCCCCATGGTTATTAAACCCGCAGAGGCAGACGCTCCAGGCCCACGCAGAAAATACCATCCTTTCTGTACAACCGTGCACATCCCCCTGTGTACTTTAAACCACCCCTAGAATGACATGTGATACTCGAGGTGGTATTAACTGTCCTTATGTTGCTGTGTTCTAAAATTCGTATTCTTTTTATTGTTGCCTTGATTTTTTATTTTAATATTTATTGACATTTGTTGGTTGATTCCAGGGATATGGAAGCATTTGAAGAGCTGATTTAATACTATTATATGGAAGTTCAGAACATAGGGCTGAACTGGGCTCTTCTTTGACTGAAGAGAGGGAACAGCTCATCTGGTCTTGAATTCTTAATACCACCTGAGTTCTAGAGTAGTTCGCAGTGATCTTAGTCAGATCTTGACCTTAGTCAGATCTTATAAAACTCATTGTCTCACTTCTTCAACATTCCCTTCTGCTTGCACTGTCTAGTTTGTTTAAAGAGTCCATTTCTTTCTACCTCAGGACCTTGCCACATGCTATTGTCTTTAACTGAGCTGTCTTTCTGCAACCCTCTACTCCTTCCTACCTTGACCTGGTTGGCTTCTCCACATCCTAGAAGCCGCAGCATTACACATTCTCTCAGACCAGGCTTCTCGGAACTTCCTGGCCGGTGTGATCCCTTTATTTGAGAGACCTTCCACATCGTGCATTTCCTTTGGAGCCAGTACTGCAACTGTAATTAAATAATCACCAGCTGCACTCAGCATGATGTCAATGTTTCTGAAAGATCTTTATTAGCTATTAATAAAAATCAACAAATTACATGTTTTCATTTATATCTTTCATCAGCAAAAATTAACATTTAGTGATTTTAGCGATTGCAGTTATTGGCACAGTAGCATAGAGCATTTCCTGTCTATTGTGGAAAATATTTTTTGCCCAGAGCTTTGTCCGTGAGAGCAGTTTAGAAGTGCGTATAGTTCTGTGGTGTCTGCCCGGCCATTGTATGCCATAGACGCAATACATGTTAATGGTACACATGGTGAAAACTTAAAAACATTTCAGAAGATTTCAATGAGCTGAGCATAAAATATCAGCAATGCTTATCTTGCTCAATCACTTGTAGCTTACAAATGTGCACGCACGCTCCTCTAATCGGTGCGTGTCTGGTGCTCTCTGGATGGAGTGACAAGAAGAAAACCATACGCTGAACCCACAGACGCATGGGACACGCAGTTTAGACTCAGAGGGCAAATTTGTAGATGAATAACCTAGGACTGGCATTGGCAAATCAATTCTTTTAAAGAATTAGAAAAAAATCAATTTAAATATTTTATTTTAAGTTAAAGCATAAATACACATCGTTTTCTAATCTTATGATGTAGAAACAGATTCTTTGAATTGGGGGTTCACTGGTGAAATCCTCTATTATCCTACTTGTTACCTACCACAAAATGCTATGGTTTTGAGATATTTTTGTTAAGTAAAAAGACCTGTAAGGAAGTCTTTATACTTAAAAAAGAAGGTACTCTGAGAACAGAATTCTTTATGTTTCGTGTTTTCCTCCCAGCCTTTTAAGGTTGCCTGGCCCATAGTGTACTTACCGAGTTTTACCATAGCTTGCCTTGATTGTGTCTTTCTATAGCAACAGGTAGGTGTCATAGAAAAACTCTGTTTACACTGAAATTCCAAAGATTTGCGTAATATGCCTCTGAACTATTTAATTGCAGTAAATTATACAAATGCCATCCGTGAGTTTGAGAACAAACAAACTGAGTCTTGGAAAGCAGGTGAGGAATAGAGAGCGGCAGATCCCCGCAGGGCAATAAGCAGAATGAGATGAACCCGAAGTCTACAGGGTGAAGAGAGTGTGTCCTTTCATCCTGCAAACTGGCGAGGAGCAGTTAATAAAAACAAAGCCGTCTACATCTAAAGGTATTTATCATTTTACTATCAGTCTTCCTCTGCCAGGTGGAAATTCCGCGAGAACCCAGACTAGTCCCTACCACCTCGGATTCTCAGTCACAACCTGTTAACGGATGCTGTCTGCAATGGAAAGCTCACGTCCACCTCAGTGATGGGAAACTTTACAGAGACCCAGTGCCCACCCTGCTACCCAAGACCCACCTGCTTAGCACAGAATGCCAACACTGCCCCATCGCGCTCCGATGCTTGGTTTGCTGGGGCAATGCTGGGACCCCTTGGCGTGTGTGCTGACAGAGAGGGCTCCGTGGGCCCGGTGTGGTACTTCCACTAATCTAGTGCATGAATTTGCCATCATTCAAGGTGAATTAAAAAATACCAAGAATTGAACCCAGGGACTCTGAGGAAGCTGCGTTCTTGATCTTTTTTTTTTTTTTTTAATTGAGACAGACTCACTCAATTGCCGAGCTGCGCAGGCTGGATTCAAACGTAAAGGCCTCCTGCATCAGTGTGCCGGAGTGCTGGGACACAGGTATGCTGTCTTGGTCTAACACATTTTTAAAAGCCCACGTTGATGGCTTATGGGTGGGAAGGTGTTGGACCTTTCTTCACAATTGTAAGCGTTACAGTTAGATTTCCTATAAGAACATAAAGGGTAAAAAAGAAAAGTATGACCAATTTGCATGGCTCGAAAGACTTTAAAAGTGAAAACCTAGCAATCCAAGGAAAACATTCTCTTTTGTGCTTCGATTTGATGAAGAGTAAACACCTGTGTAGAACCGTAATTGGACAACAGGCTCTGGACTACTAGTAACAGACTGAGATGAGAAACCCAGCAAGGCCTGCTTGCTTGGAATCTCCCTGTCTTTTCTGAGTTACATTCCTTTCTCCTTGGCATGGGGCAGGGCCCCTTCTGGAATGAGGGATTCATGACCTACTGTCAGGCAAGTTAGGCCAGAGAATTTCCTTATGGCCAGCTCCTCCACAGAAAGACAGGAGAAAGGTGGAGTAATGTTTCTACGTTTTATGACTCATGCAGAAGAAGAATTCTTGTTTCTGTGAGTTGCTTTGGGGGAAAGGATGGATAGGAGGCAGGAGGATGGGAGATCAGAGAGACTTGGCTTCAGAAGTTCTCCTGTGTCCTTGAGTGTAAGGTACCCAGTTTACCTTGCCTTGTCTTTTTCTGAGCCCCCAAAAACAGTTTCACTAATTTACGGGCAAAATGCAGAAGCACAGGAATAACTGAGGTACCCAGAATTTAACCACTGAATGATTTACTCTGAGCATTGCTGGAGAGCTGAGTTGGTTTATGGACTCATTATCCTGAGTGCCATGTGGGCAGGTATCATTTCAACCAGCTGACTCTTGTACTGAATAAATTTGATGAAAGTGTCATTTTTACATTTGCTGTTATCTCAAAAAGTTAATGAAAAAATATGCAATTTTTGATCATCCTATGTTTAAACACTTGGACTGGTGAATAGTTAATACAAGGTATTTTAACTCTGCTTTCTCCAGGTAGACAGTAAGAGATAAGAATGCTCTGCCAAACATTTCTGATTTTTGAAGCAATGCCAAATAGTCCCCACCACTAACCACTGCATTATAAACACATACAGCAGGTGGCATAGTGGCATACAGCTATAACCCCAGCACCCTGGCAGCAAGGCAAGAGGGTCACCTGTTTGAGTCCAGCCTTGCCAGTTTAATGTGACTCAGTCTTTATATGAAAAATGAACAAGAGGGTGTAGCTCAGTGTAAAGACCATCTATTCAATTCAAAAAAGGGCAAAAGGGAAATAGATTCTTCATACTACAATTAGAAATATATAAATAAAAACTGGAGGAATTCTGAAAGACGGTCATCTCTCAGCTCATTTGCAGTTCTAAATACTGGTACCTGAGGAAGGATTTTGATGCATGTGTCTGACAGTATGTGTGGGTCTTTTATGAGAACCCATATTTTAATTAATGTTTGGCCAATTAATGTTTGTATGTGTGTGATGGTTAGAGAGTAATAACACAGTTTTTTCTTGAGAAAATTAGCATCTATACTCCAAACTGATTGGAATATAATGGTTTTTATGAAAAAGAGTGAGGGGAGTGCTATGGTGAGAGAATGGGAGAGAGTCAGTCCTACTGGACAGATTGAAAGGAAACCTCTGAAGCTAACCTCTGAAGGATGGTTAGCAGCAACAACAAGAAACTTCCTTAACCTGCCTGGGAACTTTGCCTGGAGATGGCTTGAGAGGGGCACACATCTCTGGGACACAGGGAAGAGAGAACTCAGTGACCTGGAACTCTGTTGCTCTTCTCATCTGTCCCTTTATGAAGGCCAGAATCTAATTTCTCTTAGGAAATAATAACAATCATTTCTGAATTAAAAGCATCATACCACAGCAATAGGTGCACACCCGTGTTTATAGCAACACAGTTTGTAATTGCTAAATCTTGGAAACAACCCAAATGCCCATCAACTGAAGAATGGACAAAGGAGGTGTGGGGGTTTTTAAACAATGGAGTATTACTCAGCCATAAAGATAAACTAGGTAAATGGATGTACCTCGAGATAATACTCTTCAGTGAAATAAATGGGACACATGTTTGAATGTGGCACTGTTTCTCCGGTGTGAGAAACCAACAGGATAAATAAGGAACAAAATGTATAATAGATATCGTAAAACTGGAAGATGCTCAAATGGGAAAAGGAACAGAGGAACAAGGAAATGGGGGAAGGAGGGAAAGGAAAAGGAAAAAAGTGAAAAAAAGCAAAAAAATGAAAACAAAGCTGTTGTAAATAAGGAGGGGAAGAAGGGCCGAAGGGAACAAAGGAGACTGGGGGAAAAAAGAAGAATCAAGGCATATCATGTCCAGGTACAAATTTCCTCTGCTGAATACAATCATTATGTATATCTAAACTGCACCAGTAAAGTTTAAAAAATAAAGAACATCACTTTCTATGCCACAGGTGAGCAGTTTCTCCTGACTCGTCCTAATGGCTGGTGTGTGGGTAGATGGGGAGTAGGGGCTTCCATGCAGCAGCACCAACTTAAAGGCTTCAAAGAGGGTTACAGCCTCACGGGGCTGGGCCCCAGCTGAGTCTCCTGGGCTTTCCCAGGCCTTCTGTGAAATGACGTGCCCTGTGGCTCCTTCTCTGTGGTCTGAGGGCTTGTGTTGAGGACACGTGACACCATTTTCCACAATTCTGTGACATGGGCACTTCATGCTCTAGGACCCCAAGGGAAAGGTCAAAAATATGGCAGTGGTGGTTGAGGGGAGAAGCAAATAGGGGTGGCAAGAAATCCAGTTGGTTGCAAGGGAAGAACTTACACTTGAAAGAAAATGGGCAAAATTACCTTCATAGTTTCCCAATGTACAGCAGTGGTGATAACAAAGTCGGGTTGTATAACTGAGACCAGGACCTTGGTGCTCTGTGGTGCTGATTTAGGACCAAGATTATCAATGTCTGTCTTCCATTTGCTTTCCAGAGATTTCCTAGGTATCCTAGGGAGATGGATTAAAAGATCCTCCATGTACTTGCTGTGTCTACCTCCCTTTCTGATTATGTGTCACTCAGTTACCTATGAAATTTTGCTGGCAAATCAAGGGAGCAACTTAGCTTTTAGGGAGGATAAGCAGTTTTTAGTTTCTGATGTTATTTGTGCTTATGAGAAGTTCCTTTCAAACACCTTCCAGGATAACTGAGGAACATTCAAGACTATAACAAAGTGGGTAATGTGAAGAATCTTCTTTTGCTTAGATGGGTCATGATTTCCTGTAAAAGTAATTCTGTTTGGGCAGCAATAGTTAATTGTCTTGAGTACATAGATATTGGCCCAACATCAACTTTGGAGTAGATTTATCTATCAAAATTCTTCGAATGAAAGCTTAGAATGTTGGTAAATTGCCAGAGAATCTAGGCAAATTTACTTTACCTTTTAAGAGTAATCCAATTTTTATGAAACACCTAGATGAAAATTTCTAGGAACCACAAACCTCAGGTTTATTAATATTTCACTTCCAGAAAACTCTGCCTACTCTTCTGATTAACTAATGGCCATGTGGCAAGTGGGAAGGCCCTGAAGAAATAGCGTATTTGTGATTAATAGCCCAACACATTTTGCATGCATTCTGAAGATATTATCTTATCATAAAGTTGGTAAGGTTCCTCTTTGGTGCCCCTCTTCCTCCTACACAAACCTTTTTCAAGGATGGAACTCCATTATTCTGGTCCCAGGCTGCCAGAATTCTTAGAAATTGTCACCTCTACTCTTTCTGCCTTTGTGTCCTCTCAAAGCCTTCTCTTGCAGACAAATCTGTTGGTATGTGTGTCACGGTGCAAATTTGAATTGGTGTGTTACTAGGGACTAGACACCAGAGAGGGAGGGGAGGGTGGGAAAGTCTTTTACATTTTAATTGTGGAAAGATATTATTTTTAATGTGCTTATCAGGACTGATAATATATCCATGTGACTCAGAAATCTTTCTTGTTTGTTTCTTACCATTTGAAGTTTTTAATAAAAGAGAACATGAATAAAAATAAATATAAATTTTCATCTATTTTACTGGAAAGATAGCATATTATATATATACACTATTCACATTTTGTTATCTTTGTTTTATGCATCTTCAAGATCTTCATCCATATATTGAAAGTAGAGTCATTCTCTTTTATTCCATATCCACACTGAATTCCATCCTATAAATATAGGAATATACCTATGTAACTTACTTAGTTTGCTATTTAGGGAAATTTGAGTTAGTTGCTTTAATCTTATGCTGTTAAAAACAAGGCTAAATGGAGAATACTTTCATAAATCATTTTGAACATGTGCAAATACATCTGTAGGAAGTTTTCCCAGAAATGGGGCCAGTGGATTTGAGGGCATATGCATCTGTAGTTTGAATAGATATTGCCAAATCGTTCTCCATTGGAATGGTACCCATTTACTAGCCCACGGGGGATGTATGGGACTGTCCATTTCCTCACAGCCTCAACAACAAAGTCTATTTTAATGAATGGGTTTTAATCCTTATTAAACAAATTTCCAGGATTGGAGAGCTTTTGAGAAAGAAATTTGTTTTATATCTAAAATCCTCCTCAGTCTTCGGAAACCACTTCCCTTGGGCAGAAACAACAGAAGAAACATTTGCTCTATTCTAGGCACAGTGCCAAAGATGAGGGGTACAAAGGCAAATGTGTTAGGTTTTACTCTCTCTTTGCCTCTCTCCTTTCAAAATATTCAGGGCTTGTTGATTTTGTGTTTCAATCTACAAAGCGCGTGAAGACTGTCTCCATCCTACCCATGTGAATAACTTCCTAACTGCTTATCTATCTCCTGTTCTTCCCAGCTTCAACGTCCTCTCTCTTTGCCTAGATCATCTATTGAAGATATGAATTGACCCTTGATAATTGTGCTTCAAGGCCTCTCCTGGGTTATGGAACAGTGTCTAATTTCTGAGTCCAACACTGAAAGCTTCCTCAAACTCATGATAACCTGTTTCTGGAGCTGCGTCTCTCGGGAATTAACTCTGATGGTTTGTATGGGTTCCTTGTGCAATTAATTCTCTTTCATTTCTACTCAGAGAATTCTCTCTCATTTTGTAAACTTCATTTTATGTGTTGTTTTATGATTTTTTTTCAGCTTTCTGTCTCAAACTATGCCATGCCAATTAGAAGTACTATTCACACCTCCCTTGCATACCTGTAATATTGTTCTATTTGTTTGTTTTCTCAATTCAACTGTGAGTTCATTGAAGGAAAGGCTATTCTTATTCATCTTCAGATATGCATAGCTCAGAAGCATGTCTTGTCAGGGATGTTCAATAACTTTGTTTAATTATATAATAATAACTAGTTGTTAAAAAGTTCTGGGTCAATACTACTGTTTTTGTTAGATTGCTGAGCAGAACTGTTAATAGTCTCACTGTTTGAATGTCTACTTTGTATGCTTTAATTTTGTAACTTGAACAACTGTTTCCAAGGTGACAGTATGTAATTTATCAACTAGTGATTTCTTAGTGGGTTTTTTGTTGTTGTTGTTCTTTTCTTTTTTTCCTTTGGAATTCTGTATTGTTGCTACCCTTTTTTCTGTTTTGTTTGGTTGTTTTTATTTCTTTCTAAATAAAATTTTTTAAAAAATTCTAAAAAAAAAAAGTTCTGGGTCAGTTCCAGGATCGAATTCTAAAGAGAAATTACCCGAGACGTCTGCTTAATGGAAATGGTAATAGATAAGCTGAAACTCAATGGACCCTCTGTCCAGTCTGTTTTCTCACAATCATAGACTTGATTTCAGATGCATGAGTTCACTCAAGGCCTGGATAAAACTGCAGACCCTAAGGCACATTTCCACACCGTACAGACTGGTTAATCAATCAGCTCACTTCCCTTCTTTGTGTGTTTGGCTGGGCAGCTTCCCCAAGCTGCCTTTGAAGTTAGAGGAGACCATGGACTGATCTAGATCAATGGATTATGGAGAGAAGCAATGAATGCAAATTCTAGGTCTAATCACTAAAAATACCCTATAAAATGGTCCATAATTCCTCTCTTCCTGTTTCTTTGCTTAGATATAAGAAGGTTTCATTAGAAAACGTCGAGGTCCTAGAAATAGCGGAGTCAAGTATCAAAGCTACTACCATGAAGGCCACTCAGCACTAAGGTAATAGAGTTGTAGGTTACAGCAGTTAGATTATGCTGAAGACAACAATTGCAAACATACAATTCACATTCATGTTATTTACTCTACCCATAGCTTGAGCCTCTCTCATGAGAGAAAAAGAGTGACATGGACCTGTGCAGATAGAGCCAAGTTAGAGTTAAGGTGTCACCTGACCTCCTTCTACGGTAGCCCTAGACGGGAAGCTGCAGGTCCTTCCTGGCACATGCATGTGTGGTCAGAATAGATGTGTGCATGGAATTGCAGCATCTTAATAAACCATTTTTCTCCCCATCCATCACTGCTGCTCTTTACATATCAACTTCCCCCCACCAACACTTGTCTCCGATGCATATTTTTGCAACATTTCTTTTTTTTGCATCCTTTCTTTTTAGACCAATCTTAATTCACAAGGAGAAATCCCCACTTTTCTGTGCCCATAGGCACCATAAGCCTCACTTTGCAAAACATTTGTCCAAGAATTCTTCTGTATATTATTTATATGCTTTTTCTTAATGAAGTTTATCAGTATAAATTGACCTAGAAATTGTTTCTAGAATCTGCGTTCTTTTCTACTAAGCATCACACTCACCTTTTTTCCCCTCCCTATACATATGTAGAACCATGGAACTTTATCTAGGTGAAGTCTCAGGTAGGCAAGATGGTTCTTAACCTTTTCCATTTGGGTTATTTTAACTTGAAAGTCATGGTGTAGGGCAGAGTGATATGGATGAGGTGCAGTGTTTCTTTGTCTTGGGAATGACACATCCCTTTTGCTCTTGATCCACTGCCCATGGCTGGGTACATGGCAGGAACCCAGTTTCAAAGCTTTGTCTGTGAGGTGCATGTCTGCACAGAGCCTCTCACCTGCTATTCACTATTTCTGGAATGCTCTTCCCCCAGATGTGTGTGTGTGTGTGTGTGTGTGTGTGTGTGTGACAGAGTACCTCAACTGCCCCCTCACTGTCATCAGACTGGAGTTCAAAATCCACCCTTCAACACTCATGCTGTAGACCCCTTCCCGCTAGTGGTGAGCCCTCTATATTAGCTCTGGTATTATCTCACACATAGATTTTCTTACTTATCTTGTTTGTTGATTACTTCCTCAACAAAAGTATAAACTCTTTGGGGACCAATGATTTTTATTCTAAGAGCTAAAAAGAGCTTGGTACAAAATTAGCACATAAATGTTTGTTCATTGAATGAGCAAATTACCCCTTGGTAAACTATTGTATGATACTCCATTATCTTTGCCCTCACCCTGAATGATAGTTTTCGACCTTTAACTACTGGCTGGCCAGAGGTGAAACTCAGTTTTGCACACATACCTTGTAAATGATGAAGGTGTTATATGTAGAAGACATTATATTTAAGTAGCTACCTATCTCTGTTGAAATGTAAAATCTTCCAGTAAAAGTTTGTCCATCATATATTTAACCCAAATCTATTTAAATATTTTCCTAGCTTGTTTCCATGCAAAACAAAGTCCATTTTCTTTTTCTCTTCATCTCTCTTTGGGTCCCCTTGAGTCTGTCTGTCTATCCGTATCTGTCTCTGTCTGTCAGTCTGTCTGTCTCTCTCTCTCCCAACAATTGCCTAAACTTCTAAAGAATAAAAAATATTGTACAAAGAGCACCTTGTACTCTCTATTATGTTACATAAATCCTTTGCCCTTCCCTCCGTGTGTAATTCCACATTCCTAAAATTATTTTTAATCATTTCTGTGACCTGTTATTGGAGAATAAAATCGTATGTGTGGACATAGCGAATTGGATTTAGGAAGTGAAATCATGATCTAGGCTCTTCCACAAAAAGGATTATTCTTCTGGGAGCTGCCCTCATTTAGTGAGGGATGGTTAGCACCTACCACTGGTTTCCTAGCAACACAAAGCTTTCCTGCTGCTAGGATGGAGGGTCATTTTTGCATCTTCTCTTCATTTTCTCTTGGACTCTGTGAGGAGAAATTACTCAGGAAAATTCCCAGAACTAATGTTTTGAAAAAGATGTGTTTGAGGTGGGGATGGCAGTGCCGAAAGATGTGTGTTTGGGTAGGGAGGTGAGGGACAGGAGAGGAGGGGAAGGGTAAAGGAATTAGGGAAAGACATCTTAATTAAAATGTCAGGAAGAACAGAGGATTATTAGGAGTAGCTTTCTTATTGTACCTCAAATAATGATTATTCTAATAGGGGCCAAGACAAGTGATGTCCACTTGCCATCTCACAGCTTATTTTGTTAGATGTATAAATTGGATAAACAAGTTCAGACAATATGCATATTCCTTTCTCTTATGAGCTGAGTCTACAGAATTTCCCTAAATTCCTTAGGTCTTTTACAATGTGGCTATGTTTGAATATTGTTTCTGAGTTTATTCTTTGATGTTCACATATTAGGAATGTAATGTTACTAATTACTGAACCCCATGAAATCTCAATCTCTTTGTAAGAAAAGAGATAGCAGTAATCACAGCTCATCCCCTTTGGGCATCTCTACTCCTTCCTTCTTAACAGTATTCTGATTTTGTTTGATGCAGTGTGCCCACTTTTAAAAGAAGACAAAACTCTCAGTTTTCCAAAGTGTCTTTCATGGATGGCTATAAAACGTGCTGAACAATTAGATGTGAACACAAGTCTGCTTGGAGGAGCTTCCAGGAGAGAGTGTGATTTCCGGTGAAAAACAACTGATTTGGCAGCAATGCGACTGTAATCCATTTTCAGCCTTCTTCCCAAATTCAGACAACACGGACAGAGATGTGGCAGTGATCCAGAGACCCAGTGACTGAGAGCCATCCACTGACGCTAGTGGAATGAACGTTGCCAGGTCCTAAATTCTCTAGGCCCTTCCGTGGCCTCATCCTTTTTTTATCTCCTGGTGGTTTCAACACAACCAAACACAACCCTTCATTCCGAAGCAGCTGTTTGCTAAAACACAAAACCAACAAGAACAGCAAACCACAACAGTAAGAATTCCTTTAAACAGGTAGAGATTTTTTTGCAGCACAAATATTCAAGCTCATTTCCTAAAACTGGATTTCTTACATTAAGGGTTCTTTAAAATGTCAAGGTCTATATGTAGTTATTTAAAAATATCATGCTTTAATGAGATCCCTGTTGAATAAATAATAAGCCAGCTGGACATTGTGGTACACTCCTGCAATCCCGGCACTCAGGAGGCTGAGGCAGAAGGATCACTGAGAACTCGAAGCCAGCCTGGCTACAAAGTGAATTAAGGCCAGCCTCAGCCACGTGATGAAACTCTGTCTGAAAAATAAATAAATAAAATAAAACTTTAAAAGGACAGAAATAATAAGTCAGCAATTTTAATGATTGTGTCATCAACAGAAATATGTTCTTTAAAAAACTTGATATTTTGTGACTCATGTACTCATACTGTCATATTTAATGCTGTCTCTCTGTGTGTTGTGCACAGCTGTCTCTCTGTGTGTTGTGCACAAAATCACAGCATCTCTGTGATTTTGAGTTCTTCTCTTCCTTTATCCCACATTCCAATATGTAATAACAACTTATGATTAGGAGTTTCTGAAAGACAAAGAGACGGATCTCAGTGGCAGAATGGTTTCTTATAAAATATCTTGGGCACACTGTGGAAATGCAACTTCCCAGCCTGGTGAACTGGGGTCTCCTAATTCTTCACTGCTTTTGTTTTACAGCTCATAGGTTCTGTTGAAACAATTTTTTTAATTATAATTTTTCTATGTTAATGCTTGATAATTTATTATGGGACTTATTCATATTTCATCAGAAAATGATTTCTCTATTAATGTTCTTTTAAGATTTTTTTAACTTTCTTAGTTGGTTTTAATTCATTTTATTGATGTTCCTTACAAGCCAATATCTCCTAAACTATGATAAATAACTATATAAATGAAAGTTAACAGACACATAGGATCCTAAAATAATTCTCTACTTAGGCAATTTTTAGGACAACATTGATTATGTAATGAGATAAATTCTTATTTCTAAATTATGACACATCATGACAGATTTAGATTTAAGAAGATACTTCTTCAAAGATAAAAATTTAATACAATAAGACATACTCAGTTTTGATTAGTGTTTTTTCAACAACTTTATGGTGAAAGAAAATACATATTTTTTTGAAAAAATTATAATTCATTACAAAAACTTTGGTAAAATACAACAAAATGTGTTACCAGACAAAAACAAAGTAGAAAAATCATATATACAAAAAGAACTTTCAATATTTTATCATTAGGATCAAAACGGGAAATTACTATGTCCAAATAGCTGAAAAGTTTCCGACATGTTTGTTCTTGCTCGCTAAGCTCAGATACTTCACCGCGGGTGAGAGTGTACAAACCACCCAAATCCTCAGCTCCTATTCTCAGACCCATTGACCTGAACTGTCAGATCTTCCCATGCGGATTTAATCAAAGGGATAAAATACAATGAAATGAGAACTTCTAATAGCCTGCTTGTGCAGGGGTGTATTCATATGTTGCTCAATCCATCTTCTAACATTGTCTTAGCTTGAAGAGTTAAATGTTATTATTTGGTTTCTTATCTCAGTGAGAAACAATTTTTCCAGAATATGAGCTTTCAGAACGTTTGATAGACCTCTGCCTGAGCACCGTCTCTCTGTTGCCTCCCCTCCCTATCCTGTGGATTTCTCTATGGCTTGCAGTGGTGTTTTATTTATGTACTGTTTCCTGTTTGTGCCTTAGCTTGGCGTAGACACAGAGGCATCCAGGTCAGACCCTCTGGGTACCTTAGTAAATGACAGTGAAAGCAAACCATTCCTCCCCACAGAGGGCATCCTCATGGGCAATGCTGGCTTCCTAGCACCCTGAGGATGGAAAGAGTATTTCACAGGCCCAAGCTGCAGTTCATCTTGGCGCACTACTTCCTGTTACATCTTCTCATTGATAAACACCTTGCTACTCAGCATCTGCATTTGCCCAACATCCAGTATCATTCTTTACACAACCAGCAAATAAGTGAATAGAACTACTCTACTCAGCCTCGTCAGTCTGCTTCTAGAGAATTTCCTGGCAGAGTTGGATGGAGAGGGGTTTCTGTAGTTGTGGACCTTAGAGTAGGAGACCATGAAGATCTGACCAAAGAATCACTAATGGTGAAGGTGTCGATGATGGTGATGGACAGCACATGTTGATAGTTTTTCTTGGCTTGGTAGAGAAACAAAGACAGAAATGGGAAAAGGCCTTTATTGCAGACACGGGAGGGCTGCAGAAGAGTGCGAGGTCCCTCCCAGGCAGACAAAGAAGCCCTCACGCTATTATTAGCTTTGACTAGGGTGGAGTTTGAAGGGAGAATGAGAATAACATATGACAGCTGATTGGGAAGACGCTGGCAAGCATTGGAAAGTTCAATTCTGTCTTGGCAGAAGAACATGGACATCCATAGTGGATGGACATGCCGTTGTTTCTGGGTCCAGACCATGTTGGGCAGGCACCACACTGGGCCTGACAAAGCTTCGTAGGAGCAGAACCCGTCATACTTCCATGACAATATTATGAGACAGGTACAATGTTGTTCAGGTGAGAAAACTGAACAACAGAGAAATTCAGAAATGTGTCCCAGAATCACACCCAGCTCTTTACCCATTAAAAACTTTTCATCTTTACAATGGAAACTCATGATGGTAGGGAGTTTTGTTACTTGTGTTCTGTACTGGATCCCCCAGAGCTGGGAAGGTGTCTGGTATAGAGTTGGAACTAGGTAAACATTTATTGAGCCAATAACTGTTGACTAAAACTTTCTGTTCAAATTCAAAAAAAGCCTGCTTAGAGGGTAGGGATATTTTCCCCCTTTTTCATAGACCAATGGTTTATAATAGTGCTTTCTATGCTATAAATGCTTTATTGAAATTTGTTGAATTAAAGTAAAAACAAGATTTTGTACTGACTGCAGTTAATATATAGACATCTCATTTTGTGCTTGCTGATTTAGTCTTTACAAATTATACTCGGGTGACCCGCACTTTGGCATAGAGCCTGCATTTATTAGACACCCCCTTTTGAAAGCCTTTTGGGGAACAGCAAGCTTTCTTTTTCAGGGCATAGCTCCCGGGGCCCAGTATTTGACTCTCAGGGGCCACATGTGTGCGCACAGATTCTGAACAAGATTACAGCACCAGACGGGGTCATTTGTCTTGAGTTCCACTAAAGAGATATCACATCTTGCATATGTAACTTCTGAGCAAAGAAGTAGCAAACATAAAAGTCTTGGAACTTCAGTCATCTTAAATATATACTAGTAATATGTAAGTCTATGAAATCTTGCAGCGATGTCCCCGGAGGGTCTTTGTTTCCTCTCTTAGCTGAGACTTTGTTATGCCTGGGAAGTACAGCAGCATTCTGCCAATAAATATCCCCCTGCATGACTAATGTTGGTTTCTGTGTCTGGCAGTGCAAGGACCCAACACAAACATCCTTTGGCTAGAAGTTCTCCATGGTTATTTAGTAGCATAAGAGCCCAGATGTATTTGCCTGGTGGGGTAATATGGGACATAACTAGTTGTTGTGCAAAAGATCTAGAATGGTGGTGGGAAAAGGTTGTGGTTACCTGAATCTTCTGTATAACTTCAGTTGGTTAATTCCAGCTTGGATTTGGTGAATGGCCAAATTTCTTACATCACCACAAGCTTACAAGGTTTGCTTGGTAGTGTTTTCAAAGTCTCACTGATTTCTTTACTTTTGTTTTTTGCTCTAGAAAGATCATTAGCATTGCTTTGTTGGCATCCCCAAGGAAAATTCATGATTGGATTATGTTCCTGGGCAATATAAATCAAACCTGGTGGCAGGGCTATATGGCTTGAAGGAAGTGGAAAATAAATTAGAAAATGAGAAGGCCTGGAGTGTGAAGACATACATTTACAATTTAAATCTGCAAAGATGAACAACTGCAAAAAAGCCAGTTTGAAAACTTGGCTTTGAATATTTCAGTGAGTCAAATGGGGACTGAAGGGAGTAGGCAAAAGGTGAATGAACTTGTTATACATAGAAGTGCTTATAACTCTTACGGAGCAGGTCCATGGGATTTAAGCAATTCTTGATGGTCCTTTTGAAAGGTATTATAACCTAAGAGAAATTATTTAGAAAGTTTCAAACCATTTAAATAATGGAAGGGGTTAGTTGTGGCATTTGAAAAGAGAAATTTATTATGAGTGCATGTAGTCATAAAGCAGGTAAAGCTTCTATAATGAAGTTATTATATTTATTGGTCTTACTTTATTTGAATGATCTACCTCCATTGTTTTGTGATGCTAACTCTATATTTCAGAATTTACATCAGTTACAGAAACCAATGAAAGCAGATACCCTTCCGAATGGTCTTAAAGAAAGGAGGTGGTGCTTTCCGCTCAAAGAGTCCTTGGATTTGAGCTTGTCTCTTAACCAGCTGTCTGCTCTAGGGTCTGCTGTCTGCATTTCAGTTTCGTACTCAGAAGATTTGTCAAAAGGGAAGTGAGATATTAGCCTAAAGCAACTCCCAATGAATGTCTAATAATTACAGGCACTCAAAAAAGGTAAGATTTTAGATTATGTAACTTTCCCCCAGTTTAGGGAGGAACAGTTCCCTTCAACACAAATAAAGATGATAAATACTACTCAGTGAATAAAAAGGTGCTGCCAGGCTTCAGAAATTTCATTCTACCAAATCTGATCTGCAGTTTCCAAATGGAATAACTTCTCAGCCGGTAGGGTCCTGTTGCTCTTCTTCGCATCCTTTGTCCAGGGTGTGGAGTGGAGCACGGTCAGTTCATGAGTAATAGAAATCCAAATGGGATGTGAATTGTGTTAAGAGTGCCTCAGATTTAGGAAGTTTGAATACCTGTTGAAAGAGTGCCTTTTAAATAAACTATAAGTATTTGATTATCTGAATTTGAGTTTGATTTCTAGCCCCTTTTCATCTTTTTCTTTTTCTCAGATCAATATAATACGAAGGTAAAATATTTCCTTTGCACAGCTGAGTTGAGTCTCATGGCATAAACTGACAAAACTGGCCCCCAACTGTGTGAGTTTCAGAGCTGGGTACCTCCAGCTGGTGAGGGTGAGAGAAGACAATGTGGGTGGAGATGGATGGGGAGGAGGATTTTATTGTAACTTAAGATATTTGAATTGCTATAAAAAATACTCTAGACTGGACGGATTAAAAACAGAATTTTTTCTCTCATAACTTTGGAGATTGGAAAGTCCAGGCTTAAGATAGGAGCAGGTTTGGTGTTGGATGAGGACTCATTGCTGGATTCATAGCTGGACTCTCTTTAACTGTGACCTCAAATGGTAGAACTGGGCAAAGGATTTCCTTGGGGCCTGTCTTATAGGGACACTAATGCTGTTAATGTGGATATACCTACTGGATCTAATTACCTTTTGAAGTCCCCACCTATTAGTTCTATCATATTAGAATTAAGGATTTCAATATATTATTTAGCTGGTGGGAACAAAACATGCAGACTTTACTGGTTTGATCTACATGTAGATATTCTTTTCTTCTTTACAGGGAAAGTTGTATAAAAGTTTCAAGTGATACCTTAAGATTTCTCTGAATGTAGCGGTCCTGATGGCAGCCTGTACTCTTTCCCATGTCTCTACTGTGTTAGGAACATTCCAGCACCCACTGAAGGTGACTCTGCTGGAGTCATGAACTCAATAAAATGAGAAACTATTGCAGAGACTTAGTTTCTGTTGGCTAGAAATCCTAGGCCAGAAGTTGTGAGAAAGGTTTCAAATTCACTTTACACATAAAAAGACCTACTTTTAAACAAAGAGGGACATAGTTTAAATTTGCTTACATTTTTCTCTTGGTATGCATATTTTTAAGAGAAAGACTAGGAATTTTAAAAAGTAGAATGAAGCATACAAATTCCCTTCCAAGTTTACCCCTGAAAATTAGTCACTAATTTCACAGGAAAAATGGCTGTGCATTTCTCCCCAGAAAGGTTCTCAGGTGTCCCAAACTGTCATCTGAAAAGTGGGACAAAGACCAGTGAGCTGCTAAAGCTCGCTTTTCTGCTCAGATTGTGTAAAAATAGCCTGGAACAGCTCAGGAGGTCACAAAGAGGATATTGGGCCTGGTCACAGATTGCAGGGTCTTGGCTCATTTTCTTCCCACATTATCCTGGGTCCCACGGATCTGTCATCTTGACTCAGAGTGATGAGTGACGTTTCTCTCCTTTGCTCTTACCTTATGGCTCTCATCTTTTGAGCACATGAACATCCTGCTTGTCAGCTGGTTCCTGTCAGCCATGAGTGTGGCCGTGGGAGCTTGCCAGTCCCCTGAGGGCTTGCTAGCTCACATGTGGTCTGTATGGATTGTTGGATGAGTCTCCAAAGAAAGCCAGGGCTTCCGGAAATATTTGCCAATCCTTCTCGTTTAGATTGGCAGAGCTGATGTCTATCCTAGCACATCCCAGGATTCCACAAGTTCCATAAGAACTGAGCTGTAACAGGGAAAATCCCTTCTCTCTGTGTCGGGGAAGGCACTGAGCTTGTACCTTACCATTGTAGGAAAGGCCCCCTAGGATTTACTAACGGGGCTGTGGGTGTCTTGGGTGAGGAGGGACATGGGAGTAACCTCAGATTTTGCTTTAATCACTAAACTTCTTTTTTTTTTAAATTTTCTCAGAAGTATTTTTTTTTTTATTTTCACAGGGGTAAAATTTAACACAGCAAAACAGAACAAAACAGGACATAAGAAAGCATAAATCTCAAACCTAGACAACCAGAGATCTTCAGTATCTATCACATTGTCTCTTGTTCTCTTTCAAATGGTTGTCCATATCTTTGCATATGAGGAGCTCATACTAAATAACATAGCCAATCTTTTCACAAGATGTCCAGTTCACTGGCTAAGCAGTGGGGTGGGACATGGGATGGGGATAGGGCGACATGAGATGTTTTTCACAGCCGCCCACCAGAGAGGGGAGGAGTTCCTTGTTCTCCCGGCACCCCCAGGTCACTGCAACCACTAAACTTCTTGCTGCAAACAAATCTGAATATGAACTGAGAGAAGACAAAGTTTAAAAAAAACAAATGAATTGTAATAAAGTTGTGAATAAATAAGAGCTCTCACATCTTTCCTTTTTAATTCAGAATCTTCTGAAATGACAAGCTCAGGAATAAAATTTTTGAAGGAAGAATATGCTATGAATAAAATATATTCATCCTTTTTCTTCTCCCTGAATTAGAGTGCTTAAGAGTGAGGCCTTTTGGGATCACAGAAAGCCTAGTACAAGAATAACGCAATTGGCCCTTCATAGTAAGTCACAAAAACACAAGATAAGGCTATGGGATACCTGGAAAGTAAGGAGGATGGAGAGTGAATGAGCTCAAATCATTACCCTAGCTACTCAGAGTCCTTCGATTCCCAGAGTCCACCATTTTATTTTCGATGTATTCTGCATCCATGTGGACACGTATTTAACAATGTATGGAATCTTCCTCTCCAGGTGATCAGACCATCTTCAAATCTCTCTACCCTCTCTACAGAAGGTCAAAACTTACTGTTTGTGATATCTATCAAAATTTAAAACCTATTATGTAATGTCATCAGTCTGTCCCTGAATGGAAAAACACTGGGGGAGGAAGCACACCCCAGTACCAAGCTCTCACAACCTCAGCTAGAGAGGGATACTGTTCAGGTTAAGGACATGAGTTCTGGATTAGATTGACCCCAGATTTAAACTCTAGTTCAACACTCATGAGAAGTGAGACCTAGAGCAAGATATCCAGTAGCCTTCTTTGATTTGATTTCCTTTATGAAGGGACCACAAAAGCAATTGCCTCATGATTTGTTGCCATCATGAGTAGAGAATGGGTACTGTCACAAACTTTAAATCTACAAACTTCTGTCTTGCTTTTACAAATGGTGATGAAGACCAGAAAAAGCCATTAAAGGAAAGAATCTCTAAGATTTGATGTCACGGAGTCCACTAATTTATCTGTGATAACCATGTCCTTTCCTGCTTCCTTCTTATGGCCGTGGGATTTGTCCTTTCTCTTCGGAGCCCGGATTTGACTATGAAATGTTCGTTCTCCTCACACTGTGCTCTGTCCCAGTCCGGGTCTATCGCTGCTCACATGACTTGGTCTGATTCACCCCTTGGACTTGAATGCACTGCTTCTAGTTGTTTTGTTTCCAGCACAGGGCTCTGTGTTCCACTTGATCATATCTATGTTCACAGTTGCCTTTTGGACAAGCTCAGCTGTCTTGCGGGCCCACAAGCATATTTTGAATACCAATGACTGAATCAGCTCCTCCTCTCAACTCCCTGTGGTTCTCCATGCTCTCTGATTAATGACAGACAACTGTCCAGTTGTTCAGTTGAGAACCCAGGTATTTAGTTATTCTTGAGGCCTCCTCCACACCACACAGAGCCAAGTGATAGCCAAGTACAGCAGGCATATCTTAAACAACTGTCACATCAGTTCTTATTGCTTTGCCTCCGTCTCAGCTTCTTAGGACTGCTGGGGCAGTAACCATATTCTGGGTGGTTCAAAAACATGTCCAGACATTTATATTTTCATTGTTTTAGAAGCCAGAAGCCCAAATAAAGATGGCAGCAAGACCATGGTCCTCTGAAAACACTGAAAGGGGAGGGATCCATTCTTGCCTCTTTCAACAGAAGCAATCTCTTGGCTTGTGGCAATGCAATTTCAATGTCTACCTCTGTTGTCGGAAGACTTCTCCTCTTTCTGCCTCTCAGTTTTCACATGGCCTTAAAATGGTGCCAGCCATCAGTTTGGTGGCCAACCTAATCCAATATGACCTCATTTTAATTTGTCTAATTAGATCTGAAAGGCCCTCTTGTGAAATAATGTCACATTTTAAGAGTCTGGGTGAACACAAATTTGGGGGAGACACTATTCAGTCCAGCATGATAAGCAAATCCTATTTTATTCTGCCACCACCCTTTGGCTGCCATCTCCCATACTGATTTCCTGTCTGAGGTCTTGTCCCTATCTCCCACCACCATACATCTACTTTTCCTACAGCAATCACAAGGTTCTTTTCTAAACTAAAAATCAGATCATATTTCTCTGTGTTGAAAACGCATCAACAATTTCTCTGTGAGTTTTGGAATATTTAACAGAGTCTGAGAATTCCTTTAGTATGCGTGTTCTCTGGTCTGTTTCTGGTCAGCTTCTTCAGTTGTTCAAGTTCACATCTTTTCTTACCTTTAGGCTTCTCACATGCTCTGTTTATCCGGAGCTCCGGTCCATCCCATACAGTTCCACCCACATGACTAACTCCTAGTAAGCTTCCAGACTCTGGATGAGACATCCATCCTTCTGTGACAACATCCCTTATTCTCAACCTTGGCTTCAACTGGACTCATCCTTTGTCTTCAGTATCTTCAGCATTGCAGCTCATTTCTCCTAAGCTAATGCAATTGCCTTTCCCCTACCCTAATTCCCTACTCATCCATAATGTCTGTGCGGACACGCACCCCAGTGAACATGTTTTTTAATGCATTACCACCACCATGCAGCGTCTGGCACACAGAGACGCTGATGAGCATTTGTGGAACAAATGAGACCATTAAACGCTGTTACATTAAAGGCACATATTTTTTAAACCTGCTTCAGAGTGATAATCTCAATAGCTACTTCGCATATTTTTTTTCCGACAAAGAACTTTAAATATGACAGCAATATTCCTTCTAAAAAGAATGGAGAGTGGACATTTAAACTACATTTTTCTACTTTTTGAACATCTTTGATGGGCCAGGTTTGTGTCTATGCTCCAGAACAGAATCCTGATACTGTTCTCTCTTCTGTATCCACAGGGAGACAGAGGACCTCGTGGACTGAGGTTGGCATCTCTGTCATCCACAATGATAACGTCAGTTTGAAAATAGGTGCTGAGTGCGTATTTGGTTGCAGACATGTTATTTTGCAAAATGAAGAGTAAATGGGCAAGTGGGATGGATGCCGTCAGGGGAGTTGGAATGTTCTTGAATGTCTCAATCTTGTCAGTGCCAACTTGGCAAAGAACCCATGTGCTTCTAATTTTACCTCTTTATTTCCCTTCCTTTCTCTATCTTGAAAAAATCACTCCTCATATTTATAGCTGCTCATAAGAGGTTTGCTACTAGTGCATACATATGGTCAACCAAACCAAACCAACTATGTCTGGATATGAGTTGGAAATGTGCACTAAATTGGACCACAGCTTCCTGCTTGCTTTTTAAAGATCAGGGATTTAAAAAATAAATATGAAATCCATGGAAACAGAAAATTTCATCTTTGGGCAAATCATTTGATACATAGTTCTCAAGCAGTATAGCTTCTATATCACCTAAAATGTAAGTGCTAAAAATGTAAAACTCTTAGGAACAAACATAAGTGCAAATGTTTATGGCTTTGGCTTGGCAATGGTTTCTTAAAAATAACACCCAAGTACAAGCAGTAAAATTTTAAAAAAATAAATAAATTGAATTTCATTAATATTAAAAGCTTTTATGTATCAAAGGACACTATGAAGGGAGTAAAAAGCCAAACCACAGAGTGAAGAGAAAATATTTGCAAACCATAAACCCGATAAGGGTCTAGTATCCAGAATGTATAAAGAACTTTTACAACTCAATAAATTTTTTCTAAAAGGGCACATAACTTCAATAGATATTTCTCTAAGAAAGATATACAAATGACCAATAATCACATGAAGAGATGCTCAATATCTTTGGTCATTAGAGAAATACAAATCAAAACCATAATGAGATCCTACTTCATACCTACTAGAAAAGCTATAATAAGAATACTTTTAGAGGAAGGGAAATAGCAAGTGTTGGTAAGGAAGGAGAGAAACTGAAACCTTTGTACATCATTGGTAGGAGTGGAAAATGATGCAGCTACTGTGAAAAACAGCTTGGCTATTCCTCTAAGATTAAACAATTCTACACTCAGCTATACTCCAAAAAGGATTGAAGACAGATATTCAAACAAAATCTTGTGCAGAATATTCACATTCATAGCAATATTATGTATAACCATCGTATAGTTCTGCTCATATTCATATTCATGGCAATATTATCCACAGTTGCAAATAGTGGAATCAACTCACCTATCAACTGAAGAATAAGCAAATGAGCTACATTTATATACTGGAACATTATGTAGCCACAGAAAGGAATGAAGTACTCATAGATGTGAAAATATAATTGAATCTTAACTATATGATTCAAAATAGAAGAAATGAGACACAAAGGGCACATACTATAAGATTCCATGTATGGGCAGTTATTACTTAATGAGTGCAGAATTTTTTTGGGGGGGCGTAATAAAAACATTCCAAAAATTAGATAGTGGTGATGGATGTACAACATTCATAAATGTACCAGTAGTCATTGAATCATGCACTCTAAAATGGTTAAATTAGTGAGTTTCATGTGAGTTTTACCTCAATAAGAAATCAGATGCACATTAAAAAAGAAATTCTTCAAAATGACACAAATTGGCTTAGAAGTGGACTAAAACTACCTAGATGCTGCTTGACTTACAACCTTCAACTAAATCCTCTTCGTGCTTCTTCACTAACGCCGCCCTACAGTAGAAGCAGGCAATGCATGGCTGTAATTATCACAATTCCTCTGCAAAATTGCATTTGTAAAACTGTGGATGTGTTTTCTAGTTGTATTTCTTCCAGAGAGTACACCATCATCCTGTGTTATGCCAGGAACTGCAATAATTTAATCAATATTGTAATTAAACAGTCCCCTTGTAAGAATATATTTATATACTATGGTGTTGACAACTGGCTTTGAGGGAGCCCAGAGTTTAATAGTTTTGTACTTCATTTACAGTTCCCTCTCACCACTGACATGATTGATTAGAGCCACAATTAGAAATTATGTCCCTCTGCAGACTCCATCTTGTATTGGGAGAATTGATTATATTTCCCTGGGGAGGTCAAGTCTCATAATGCAAATGTTAATTAATTTTTTATATTAAAAGCTAACTACAGAGATTGAATCACTTTTATTAGGAATTTCTTTTGATGAATTCCTTACACTTTGAACCCAAACAGTTTATCTTTGGACATATGCTTTCAATTAAAGAACAAAAACAATTGATTATGGAAGTAGCCACATGGATTTTTCATACCAACTTATATAAATATGCATCAATGACCTCTCAGGGACTGATAAAGATAACTTCAGGCTCTTAACAGTTCTTCTTGAGTCCTATCCTTTCCCTTTTGTTCTTTATTTCTCTTTGAAAAGTAATTTGAAAAATAAGCCAGGAAGTTAAAGCAAGCAGCATCATTTTATCATTTACTCTGAAGATTTAGAGGAAAAAGGGTGATAGATACTGTTTTTTTCCAAATGTATTGTACTAGAAAAGCATCTTGTCCAAAATTATTATAGTAATGTAGATGGCAAAACAGTCTGTACATGTTTTTTCCAATCTCTACTGCTAAGATACATTACATGGGATTTTCTCAGTAGTAAAAGTTCATGACTCTAATGGAAAACATTTCCTATGCATTTTAGTAGAAATTTCCCTGAAAATTTAAATTAAAATGTAGCCAATGATAGCGTGCACTTAAATAGTCTTTGTATGATCAGGTTTATCTGCAAAGCTTGCAGAGTTTTGAAACTGTTGCGATTTATCATTTCTGCATTAACAGTATTCCTTGAAGTCTATTTTGCTTGGCATCTTATTTAAGACTAGATTTCTGGGATTAAGGGCAACTTATTCAATTCTTCCCGGCATCAGAGCTTGGCTATAGTTTGCTTTCTTAATGCTGTTCCTGTTTTCTTTCAAAAAGTTATAGTAAGTCTGCAATCAGTGTTTAAAAATCTCATTATCAAATGAGAAATCATTAAATGTACTAGACTGCAAAAAGCATAGCAGACTTTGAAATCCACACCGCGTGAAATGTTCCACTTCAGAGCCCAGAGTGACCAGAGGTTTGCAAGAGGCAGGCTATTAGAATGGATTTCATCAGGGGACCATCTCTCATTTGTGAAGATATGTGGGTTTGGCTCATTTTTTATATTGAGGGCAATAAATACTTTGGGTCTTCAATTTTGGATTAATTATCTCTAGGCAACATTCCTGGACTGTATTAATGATTCTTGGCTCATAGATCTTCTTTTCTGGTATGTCCATGCCAGAGGATAGCCAAAGCAAGGTGGCAATTGGGGTGGGTTTTCTTTAACGCTCTTTCCACCTACCACGGTCTTTTGTTTAGTATAGGAATCTAGTTGACTTCCTGTCTTGGTGCATACCACCTCCTGTCACTTTCTGACTACTGAAGTTCCGCAAGAGACCATGCTGCTCAGACACATTCCATCCAAACAGCAGAGTTCCAGAGCACCAGGAAGTCTGCTTGACCTGTCCCTCAGTCTTGCAATGTCCCCAAAGAGGAGGAAAAACAGTTCTCTATAAAATGATAATACATGAAACTCACCTTATGCAATGTGCAACTCAAATCAGCGTTTTACTGGCTATACCATAGTATACAATTGCATATTTTTAACAATAAAGGGGGCAGCAGTAATGTTTTTTTCAGTGCTGAGGATGGCCACATGCATGCTAAGTGAGAGCTCTACACTTAGCTACTTCACAGCCAACTGTAATGATATTTAATGACGTATCATTTGATTATAAATATTTTCAGGCAACTTCCTGTGGTTGGACCATCTGAAGATAGCCAAAAAGCAGCCAGAAGTCTTGGCTTGGCTTGGTTTGTCTACCTGAAGAAAATCTGAGGCGTAGAGAAGACGGTAAAAGGCGAGAAAGCCTCCAAGACCTAGGTTTAGGAGAATGTGAGGAGGCTTGGAGTTGCAGAGATGGGTTGGTGATACTGGGCCTCTTGTGGTACGTGAATAAAATTGAGAATGAAGGAGATGGCTATGAAGATATGTAAGCTTTATTTTACATTATGAATTCTGATACTTGCTTTTTGATGGATTGCAGAAGATATTGGAGTAGGTTAAACTTTGTTTAAATATTTTAGATGCTGGGCTGAGGTATCTTTGAATGATACCTGAAGTATGGCCCGCGCCAGAGAGGGCTCCATGCTACTCCGCACCATGAGCAGTGCCCTCTGGTGGGGAGACTGAGGAGGGCCTTTCTGGACCTTTGTAGTGCCTGCCTCTTTCTTACCCAGGATTCTCTCACACTTTGCTATTTCCAGCAAGATTCACATTCTTCATTGTTGATCAAAATTGTCTTCCTTTTACCATTTCGTTTGAAAAATATTCTTCCTGATGCCTATCTGTTAGATTCATGTAGATTCTTGGTACTATCAAGTTGACAAATTTTCTACCTGACTTGAGTTTCTAGAGAATATGGCCATTAAGGACAAATTTTCACTCATAGCGTTGTGACAGGTTAGTGTTGACAGATCAGCATTGTGTTTCCCCTTTCTATCAAGATATAGCAAAGAGACAGCCTTGGAAATATGGTGTGTATTTACAGTTAAACTTTTTAAAAATAAATACATTTAAAAGTAACTAGAAGAAAATACACAGTTTCATTAATTCCTCTCAAAATCCTCCTCCTTTCTTTGAACACACTTAGCTTGGTATTCTTGCCATTTTCTGAAGATCTTATTTTTTTGATGAGATATCTTCAGTTGTTCTATATGGCTGTTGAATTAAAGTCAAAGAAAGGATCAAACATTTGGCCAAAATGTTTGTAAACATGCTAAGCATGGGGAACACAGTGGAATGCAGAAAGACCAAGTTCCTATCTTAAGGAATCTGCAGTCAAATGGGAGTGACAAATAATAGTCAGATAACAGCACACATGAATGTTTATTCATGTACTGTGTTGAGTGCTATGGAGGGAAATGAATACTATGAGAACATGTGACAAGGGATCTTTCTATTGGTTGGATCAAGGAGGAAGTAGCAATTATCATGAGATAGTATTTGCAGGTGAAGGAGACAGAGAATGAGTGCCCTAGTCAACCACTGAAAAAAACAGGGGAAAGGTCCTGATGTATAGCAGAGCATGGCACACTGGTTTAAGAAGCAAAAGGGTATCACTGTGACACTGCGACTGGAGGACTCAGAAGGAGGCAGAGATGATGCAAACTGAACTTGAAAAGGCAGAGGGAGCAAAGTCATCGTGGGGTGTGTGGCTTGTATTAAAGAGTTTGAAACAAGAGCTATGAAAATTCAAATGCAAGGAAGTAGCACAGTGGAACTGGCTTTGGGGACATCAAGTGAAGAGGGATGAGTGCTGGAAGATGAACGGAAGACCCTTGCCACAGTCTAGATGAAGCCAGTTGTGTCCTAGTTTTATGAGAGGGACAGAGGGAAAAGATTTGACAGGGGTACGGGAGATAAAATTCACAAGACTGAACAGTGACTGCCAGTGAGAATGAGGGAGGACAGAGCGACAAGGATAACTCTTTGCTTTCTGGCTGCTGCAGCTGAACAGAAAGTAGGGCCATTCGCTGGGGTGCAAAACAGTAAGAAAAGACTGAATTGAGAAGCAGAGAGGACAGCAGTGGGCAAGATCAAAAAGAGCTCTGTGGCTCGTGATCGAGTTTAAGTTGTCTCTGAGACACCTGCATGGAAATTATCACATCTCTAAGGTGAACCTAACAGTGAGTCTCTGGCAGTGAGGTTCCTTGGTTAGGGAGGTAGCATGGTGCCTGATGCCTGGTGCCTACTCAGCCCCCAGTAAAGGTAAGAGACGGCTGGAGAAAGACAGTATATGTATATATGCATATTTAAGCTTTCATGCCTGTATGTAAATAATCAAATTAATCCTTTCCATTTACATTTAAATTCAGCCAACACAAAGCTACTGTTGTATAGAGGATAGTTCTTGTGTTTCTTATTAACCTCTGAACTCCTGAGTAATTTAATTCCAAACACAAGATAGACAAGATAATATATAGGCAACTTGTGTTATGCTATTTTATGTCTGCATTCATTTGAGCCTCTAAGTTCACAAAGTCAGTAAAAAAAAATGGCATCCTGGTTCTAAATAATTACAGTATTTTAACTTTAATTTAATTATGGTGCATTGAAGAGTAGACCTTTTAAAACAATAGTGATTTGCTTCAGTGAGTTACACTAATCAGTATACCTCATTATACTCAGCACATAAAAGGAATATATGTCTCCCACTTTATAGCACATGCCTGCAATGTGCACCCACTGAGCCATCAAAATGCATGCCCCAGCCTTAGCAGAGCTGCCAGTTTTTCTTGTAAAATAAAAGTCCTTGAGTGGGAGGTTTTGCAGGGAAGAGCTGAGGGGAAAGAGGCTTGGTAAATTGAGAAACCTGCCCGTGTCTTGGCAGCATCTGGACTCTTACAGAAGCCACAGAGCACTGGCGAGTTAATTTTTTTTTCTGACAGGTGACATAAAGATGATCTATGGAGTCATCGCTATCTATAATATGTGGTTGGAAAGAGAATATTGGAAACCTGCAAATGAAAATAGCATCGCAGTAGACATTAGGTTGATGGTCCTTTGCATGTCTACATAAAAGCTTTCTGCATGGCGGGGTACTAGGTGCACCATCTTTGCAAAGAATGGGATCAAATTAGTGTTGTGAGAAGTGTGATAAAGCATTCATCAGCTAAGTTCAAATTTTCAGAATTGAACAAACAGGTTTATATCAAAAGAACACGGCAGCCAGAAATAAAAGCAGTGTTTTATCATGTTCTCAAATGCTCCATCCACCTAACTGACTAATTGTAGAAATAGAAAACAGGAAATGGACTGGGCAGATGTGGGGGTGGGGGTAGGCAGGACCTGAGCTACAGAGACAAATTTAAAGAAGATAAGTAAGTTAAGTAATTGGACAGTGAGAATGACGGGACATATAATTTTTATCTTTATTGACTTGACTTTACCATGGAGAGAGCAGATGACATATTTCGGGCTGTGGCTTGAAAGACGGCCAAGCTGAGAAGGCTTCAGGCCTACATGGCCCCAGCCCACCTACAAGATGCTATGTAATAAACCTGCAGCGTCTACACGGATGACATACCAGAGTAACTGGGTCACAAGGATCACATAACAGTCCTATAATCCCTGCAATATTAAACAGCAATATGGCTTTATTTATTTACCAGTGCATTTCAAGAGATGGTTGGTCATCTGTGGTTTGGAAAAATACATTGTTTCTTTTTCCTGCCCTGCTTCTCACATCCCACATCCATTAGACTTTGATTTGCGTTTACAGTTAGTTGCTGGAGCTTTCCAGAGTCTGTGTATGGAATCAGAGGTGGGGTGATAGAAAAGAGGTTCAGAAGTGTGCACAAAGAAGGGTCCCCAGCTTTTGCTGCTAGGTATTAGTTCATGTCACCTTTTAAGGGTTCTTCTAATAACAAGATCTTGGAAAACATTTTTAAGAGTTTTAACTGCAATGGGGATTGACTTCATTTCTTCTGTTTTATTGTCACCATGTCTCCTGTGGTCTGTAGACATTTATCTACATAACACATACAGATAAATAGGGCTGAGAGGAAGGATGATATTTTTCCAAGAGTAGATAAAATGAAGACTCATGTGAATGATTAAGAATATACTTAAATGAATGGTAAGAAATGTATTTTTCCAGGATTTGATGAAGTAGACTCTCATTCATCACTAAGAAGAGCTTTAAGTATGAATAGCATTCATTCCTTCAACTTGCCTCAAACTCCCACATTTTGTTCCTTGGCCTGTTAGCTGAGTGCTCTAACCAGGTGCAGACACATGTACAAGCCTCCTCTCTCTTGGAGCACTGGTTGTCCCAGATCCCTTGTGTCTGTGCAGTATTTTGGTGAGAAATGAAGCAAGTTCCTGTCTATCTGGGTTCCCTGTCACTTTCTCCTACCTCCGCCTGTCATACCTTTTAGTGACTTTCTATAGACATGCTCCTCTTGGACCATCGCTTCCTGAGTCACTCTTTCTGGACGTTTTTCTGTCGACCTCCAACCTTGTCTTGTGCAGCTGATCCCTGACTTCCAATGTCCTGCATACAACTCTTGAACTTTATGACTGTGTGAAAACCATATGCATTCAGCAGAAAACATACTTCTAATTTTCAACTTGGGCTTTGTCCTGGGCTATTGTGTGTAGTATTATATGACCTTCGCAATGTAGGACAGCCAGGCAAATGTGAGGGGGAAAAGCTAACACCTTACAGCGTACTCTGCAGCACTATTATTGGGAAATAGGGGTTTTATAAATGACTTGAGAGATTCAACAATAATGCTTTATTTTAAAAAAAAAATCTTTGTGTTAAATGAGTTGGCCCAACAATAGGATTATATGTGTTCTGAGTGCATTTAAAATAGGTTAGGCTGTGTGATGAGTTTTGGCTAGGTTACTAGACACATTCTTTAATTTATTTTCCACCTATGATGGATTTATCCAGGCAAGGCTGATGACAAGTCTAGAAGCATCCTTATTTTAGCCTTTTCTTTCTGACTGTTGCTGGGTCTTGTGACTAGTTGATAGACTCCTTCCACTGGTTCTTACACCTTCTCCAAGCGTATCAGCTCATCCTCATTCCTCTGAACAGTTTTCTCTGTGTTTCAGTTCTCAGAAATACCCATTCTCTTTTGCGCGTGCGCACACACACACACACACACACACACACACAGTGGTCAGTAATACCAGGAACATGTCCTGACCTCAGGTAACATTTTTCACATCCCACATCTAGACTTTTGTGCTTGTTTCTATTACTCATTCTTTCCTTACTCTGGCACTTCTAAAAGTACTTGGCATTTGATAATTTCCTACAGGCACAATGGAACAAAAGGTGCACATGGACGTGGGAAAGGGGTCCTACTGCCACGGGTCTGGTGTGATTTGTAGTCTACCTGGAAATCCGGCCTGACAATTTAGCAGGTGAGCTGTCTGCACGAGGTACAACTAGAGGCATAAACAACACATGTAAGAGAAGTCATTCCAAGCACCAGGGCACCTGTCAGGGACATAAATATTATAGAAACAGTGTTCCTTGGTCTTTATGATTATTTGGAATTGAGGCTGTCTCTACCAAATCATAGCACCAGCGACTTGTTAACACTATGTGAATATGTGACTAGATAAAGAAGTTAAAATGAAATTTGTCATCCTGAGCAGATTCAGTGACACTTTTATACCAAAGTGATGACTGTTTTTAAAAAACACCCACACAAATAGAGATAGAAGTCATTTTCTCTTTTATTATTTTCTATTCCTCACCTTAAAAATGTTCTGGTTTATGTGACAGAGTGATAGTTATTTCAATTCCAAATTAAGCAATTGAGGTTCAGAAGATAAGTTTATATAACTGAAAAGTACATTCTCTTTTTCAAACTTTTGTTAAAGAAATAATGTTATTTATTTACTTTTAAAAATATTTGCACATCATTTAGTTATATTATGTGCTTTAAGTGCTTGCTTTGATAGGAGATTTTTTTGTGTTCTTCTAGATACAGTTTTTTCCCTTAATGTTTGCAGCGTTGATATAGAAACACTAATTTTAAAGGTGTGCTCAAGACCTAGGTGAGAATTTCTTAGGCAAACACAGCTCCGATCTCCAAACCCTTTGACTGAAGCCTGGCTTCCTTTGCGCCTGGAAGAACCAAGGGAGGACAGTCACTAGGGACAGAGGAGGGAGGAGCTTGCAAGCTGGGATACAGACCCAGGAAGAAAAACGCAGGGAGACCAGCTCTCCCAAAATTGAGCTTTCTTAAAGATAAAGTGCATGGTAATGTAAGTGCACCCTCAATCTTTGATTAAGATTTTAACCCAAACTGCCACTTTCTCCATCTGAATTTGTTTCCCTGTTACTATAAACAGTGTTGACTTTAACACAGGGGAGTCTTGGTCTCTCATCTACTTTCATTTTTTGTCCCTCAGCCCCACCTTCAATCCAACTTTCCAGGAATTAGTTCTAAAGAAAGCATTTTATTGTGTACTCCCTAATTTTAATGTGGGGTGACCAACATCAGTGTCTTCTAGGATGCATGAGACTGAAAACTATCTCTAATAGCTTTACTTTTCATATGGTATAACTTAGATACTAAAGCTCTCCTTCCAGTAAGGGTCAAAATAAGAAGCAACTGAAGGAGTCAAAAGAAGGGAGAAACCATGGTATCACAGGGAGCCTTAACCTTCATTCCACAGCCGCACATTTGGGTGGTATTTATACACAACCCAGTGCTAGTCTGCCATAAAGAAAGATGAAGTGAGGCATTCATAGGCAAATGGCTACAACTTGAATATATACGTTAAGTAAAATAAGTTAGATGCACTAGTTTAAATATCTCCTATGTGAAAATGTATATATTTCAAAATAACAGATAAACAGGAAGTAGTAAGCAGCTCAAATAATTCCCAAAATTATCTATTCTGTTGTTTCAAAAGTATTTTCAGATAGGTGCTAACTTGTCTCATGTATACTACTAATTTCCTTATGTTCACTGAAAGGAAAGGATTGTTTCCTTTGTTTTTTTCTTGTTTGTAAGAGAGTCTTTTTTGTTTATGATTTGTGCTCTGAGTAACATTTTGGTCATTCATTTAAGGTCATGATACATAATATAATAACTGTTGTTATCTTCTAATTCTTTTATTATGAAATTTTATTTTCTTTTGTCATAGAACAAGAGTGCTTTTTAATATTTTTATTAATATTTACTTATATGACTCTCAAACAAAAAAATTTTACAAGTGGTTATGAGCAATCTATTTGAGCATTGTCATAGTCTGCTTTTTGGTGCTATAACAAAGTATCTAAGACCAGGAAACTTACAAAGAAAAGAGGCTTGTTTTGTCTTACGGTTCTTGCGGCAGCTGGGAAGTCCAAGATTGAAAGGCGGCACCTGGCAAGGACCTTGTGCTGCTTCAATGCAAGGTGGAAAAGCAAAAGAGCAAGCAATTGGGTACTGAAGAACCAAAACAGGGGCAGCCTCCCTGGGCAGCTCTAACCCAGACCCGTGAGACTGAGAATTAATCTGGCTACTCTACGAAGGCCTTAGTCTGTCTTCACCACCTAATCACCTCTTAAAAGCACCGTCCTCCCACACCTCCACCATAACAATTGAATTTAAACAACAGTTTCAAAAGGGACAAAGTATTTTCAAACCATAGCAAGCATTCTTGGGATCTTTGCTTCATAGGGAAACACTTCTGCAAGTGAGTTTTATTTTTATTTTTTGACATCTGCTGTTACACTGAGAAGCCACAGCTGTTCCTTCACTCCTAAGAAAGAAGCAGAGAGAGTTAAAAGAGTCTTCACCATTAGTTAAATCCCTATCAGAAGTGATTTGCAGAATAGGGGTTAGAATTTGGAATCCCTGGTGTGTGCAAGGCATTAGCCTGTGCAACCCTAATTTCAGACAGATCCCTTCAAGTATAGCTAAATTTCACACCAATTCTCGTGACATCTACTTTGTGAATAGCCCAAGAAGATGAGGAAAAGTCCTTGACCCAGTTAGTAAGCCCAACTGACTGATGTGAGTACTGATTGATGCCCTACAACCCATTTTCGGTAGCACTGAACATTGCTAAGGGGAGTGACCACGTTCAGCTGACCTGCTGCAGCAAAGAGCAAGCTGGATCCAGTGCTTGACCAACTGGATGTGGGTAAGTTGGGGACCTGCATCTCTGCCTGGGGAGTCACGCCAAGGCAGCGTCAGATAGACAAGGTACACACAGTGTGTAGCTTGCTGTCTCTGTGGTTTGTAGGCAGTTTGATGGCTTGAAAAGAAACCAGAGAAATGATTTATTCACAGACATTGCTGAGTTTGAAAGGTACAATAAAAGATTGAATGCCGGAAGACTCCACATGTCCTATGAGGATTGTCATGGCCTTTTCCTCCGTGCTGGTTCATTCAGCGAAGGTGGTGGAGTTTATCTTCACTAACTCACTCCTGCTTCATTTGCATATTTTTGTTTCCATTTGTGGGATTTCCACATGGTATTGTTACTTTTCTAAGGTGTTACATTCTTGATTCACAGAAATGAATCGGTGGCTTAAAAGTTGTTAACTGAAGCATGAGAACAGCGATGGAAATAGTAAAGCAAATACCACAGCTTCAAATAATGTTGGAAATACAGTGAGCAGGGTTTGCTGAGAGTACAGAATGTGATTCTGCACATGCCATGATAACTGAATTTCTAAATGTGATGAGTTTTCACAAGCTGAAAAGAAACAGTGCAAATAAAAACAATCAGCATCTGAGAATCTGAGTTTGTTGGATCAAACCTTCATCTTCTTCAACAGGGAATTTTGTCAAATAGTGTCATGGAACCACTCACTTTTAAATCATCCTAAAGTGTAATCACTGCATTGCAAAGTCTACTGATCATATTTTTCAGAACCAAAACAAAATAATTCTTTCCAGAATGCATGGGATAAATTTTCTTTTGTAGACTGAGTAAAGAACTTTAGAGTTGCTCTTCTTGTAAGACAAAAAAGGAAAAATAGAACAAACATCAAAATTCTATTCTAATCACAATACACTGCAATTGACAAGCCTAGAAAGTTTAAAGACAAATATGCTTGGAAAAGAAATAGTATAAGCTACTAAAACATCTTTTACTCAAGGAAACTTGGATATTAATGGTATGGTAATAGATACTTTGCTTTATAGGTATTTGAGACTACTGATACACGGTCTATGAATCAGCTTTTGCCAAGTAAGCAAAAAATTATATTAGAAAGTAAAGGAAATATTTAACTGAGATCTTCCTGTGTACTTTCTGCTGTAGCCCTACAAAACCTATGAAGTACTGCTCTTCTCTCCACCCAACAACTGAAAATCACAGCTTGAAAGACAAGGTTAGAAGTGCAGCGGGGATGGAACTCCAGAGCCTACATGTCATTGCTTTTGTGAGAGAACTTGATGATTTAATACCAACAGATGTGCTAAAAGAAAAATAATTATGCAGTAAGAATGGCTTTCGCTGATGCACTGGAATCTGTAGTATTTTAGAAGAAGCTGTGATACAATCAATCATAGTGTCCAGCATCAGTTTCCTGGGGAGTAATCTCTAAGAGGCCAATTAGCATTCACGACATCTATTAGCCTTGTTCCTGGGATTGATACTTAAGACATGGAAAGGAGGAAAGAAGCACCACTGACATACCAATCAATGGGAGAAATGTCACTGAAGGTGCTTTCCAGCTTTCTGGAAGACTCTGGAGTGAGGGTGGCCCTTCAGAGTGAACCCGAGAGCTAGGGATTTAGCCAGTGGCATAAGCACCTGCCTGGCAAGTGTGAGGTTATGAGTTTGATCCCTGGTACCAAAAATAAATAAATAAATAAATAAATAAATAAATAAAACAGAATGAACCTGAATTTGAGCAGAGAAACTGCATCTTTAACGTGAGATATCTTTGAAATGAGGGATACTGCTTGTTAGACAGAAACTTCACAATACAGGGCCGTCTTCCAACAGAGTTCCTAGCAGGTGGGTGAAGTCTTTTATTCCCAAAGATTATCTCCTGAGAGCATCCACCACTTTCTGTTATGCATAAAAATACAGTAGTTTCAATATGTTGCTTTTCTATTCTGGAATATTTGATTTATTGAAGAAAAGTGCAGAAACTTAATACAATTTATAATGTCATTTAAGATAGTTAGAAATCTAGCTCTCTCCCTATGCATTTTATAAACTGAGTATCTCAGCTCTATTCCATACCAAGAGCAACTCAATCTTCAGGGCTGCTGTGGCATCCAGGAGGCTGTGATGTTAGGAAGCAGGACTCAAAGATCTGAGAAATTCTGTTTACCCAGATATCAGATGATGCTAAAATTAAGAAATTGCTGTTGATGGCATGGCAGGGAGTAAAGCCAAGGATGTATGTAGCTGCACAATGCTTTACTGAAACCTCTTATTGCAACTGTGAAGGGTCAAAAGATTACAGTACTCCACAACAAGAAACTAAGAGAACCTTAATCCATCCACGGGACCTCTGAAGCTGAAGGACAATGCCTTTCAGTTGTCTCAGAAGTCAAAAATAGGAAAGAGGTGGTGCCTGTACCTGCCTGGCAACCATGAGGTAGTGAGTACAATTCCTGGTACAAAAAAAAAAAATGATGCCTAGAAGATCTGGTGGATTGAACAAGCAAGAAATCCATGCCCAGAAAATTCCTGAGGATTTAACATTGGCAGAAACATTGCCAGGTTGGACTGAAAAGGCACAAAGATTGCAAAGGTTCTCTGGACAGGTGGCAGGCTGACGGAACTACTCAGCTGAACTGCAAGTTACCCTTCTTAGGAAAAGAGAAGAATAAGTGTGATAGCAAACACCAGAACCCAGTGGGCAAAGTACAGTACGAAAAGCTTGGAGGTCAGAGCTGAAAAACACAGAACACTTGGTCCCTAAACCAATTTCACCCAGTTGGATTTTAAATTTGCTTTATGTGGATGCTTACGTTTTACTTTCACTTTTACCTCTGATTGCCTGGACTTGCTACTCTATCTATGCGTGCACCAGCAGGATGTGAACAGCCAATGTGTCTCCTTCCTGGCATGGACCCACAGACGGGGGAACTGTGGTCAGGAGTCACAGCTATACTTGTGCATGTATTGTGGGTGAGGAATGATATGAATTCTGGGAATTGGAATAGAAATTTCTAAAATGCCCCTTCCCAGTATGTGATGTCATGTGTCACAACTGACTTCGTGATTGGGCAGTTATCCAAGTTGGCCTGATCTAGTCATGTGAGTCCTTAAAAGCAGAAGAGGATGTCAGAGAGAGCCAAACCCCAAGGAGCACTTGATGTGCCATTTCTTGGAGATGGAGGAGGCCTAAGGAGCTGTGAGAGGCCCTGACACAGCAGAAAAATGAGCCTCTCCACTCAACAATTCATGGATCTGGATTGTGCAGGTTTGATTGTACTTGGAAATGTATCTCCCACACGAGTGCCTTGATAAGATCTCAGGTTATCAGACATCTGACATTGGGTCTTGTAAGAACTCAGAGGAACCATCCTGGACTTTTGACTAAGACAATTTGAACTAATACATGAGTGCTAGTTATTTATGTGTTTAGCAGGGAATTCAGCTGAGGGCTTTGTGGACACTAAGCCCATACTCCGTCACTGAGCTACACTTCCATCCCCATAGATGTTGCTCAAGCTAAGTTTGTGGTAATGGGCAATATAGCAGTGGAAAACCTACACATAAACTAAAGGCAAAAGAGCTGGAAGGTATCACTGAACAGATAAATAATCATAGTCTATTGATAGCAGAGCAACACATGAAATGCAAAACAAAGAAGCAAAACTTCTGAAGCTTCAAAGCAAGAATTCTCAAATAGTCCATCTGCAGATGCATTGAAACAATGTCATTGTTCAAATATAAAATAGTGGCCTATAATGTCAAAGGGAACAAATATTCTTAGAAAAGTACAAATTAGTGGAAACAGAGAAGTAAATGCAGAAAAAAAAAAAAGCAGACCAGCAATCTATGTATAGTTAAATGCAAATAAGATAAAAAAGATGAAATAAAACAAAAAGACATTAATTGTCCTAAATTTAATACCACACAATAGAGAGTAGTTAATATCCATACATTAAACTATCAACAAAGTACTTCATAAAGAAGATACTATGGGAGAATAAAGAAGAAATACAAGACTCACACAGAAGCAAAACTTTAAACATATCTCTCATCCTTAGAGATTGAAGAGGCAAAAATTAGTAAGGACCTAGAGAAATAATACTACAATAAAGCATAACTTATATGTATTGAAATTTATATACAGATAATAAAGTATATAGACTTTCAAATGTGCTTAAAAGATTTATGTTGGAACACTGATCATTTTTTTCTTGGCAGAGTCTTCAAAGGATACAGAAATTCTAATACTGAAGTAATACAAACATCATTATATGAGCACAGTTCAACAAAAATAAAGAATATAATAAAATCTCCTTTGCTTGAAATATAAAAAAATTTTATTAAACAACTTTTCCATCAAAGAGAAATACAAAATTAAACTGAATTTATAGAAAACTGTTAATGAAATTATGACATACTAGAAATTTTGGAACATAGTTAAAGCAATTAGATGGAGGTGAATAGAATAAATGCATATATCAAAAAGAAATGTAATAAAAGAATGTGATGTTCACTTTAAAGAAATAGGAGAGAACAAGAAAATAAACCAGAAGGCACTGAAGGAAACAGTTTCATTTGAAAATATAACAGCAGACATTAAGGAAAGAGAAAGAAAATCAGTGAAAAAAAATCACTAGATTCATTAAGAAAATGGGAAAGTTGATAAACCCATTTAAACCAATATTTAAAAAATTAATCAATAAAAGAAAAACAAAGAAAAAAACAGAAACAACAAAATGCAGAATAAGAAATAAAAAGGAAAAAAAGCTTTGTTATAAATAGATAAAAGAAAGACTGAAAAAGAAAGAAAAAAAGAAAAGAGGGAGAAAAGGCAGAAATAAATGAAGGAACAAAGAAGGGGAGAAAGAAAGAAAGGAGAAAGAAGGGAAAAGAGGAAAGAAACAAGGAAGGAAGGAGAGAAGGGGAGAGAAAATTACAGGAGACTACAATTCTGAGCAAGAAAGTCTGAATATCTAGATGAAATGGACAAATTTATAATACAGTATAATCTGTTCCAAATGACTCTAGAAAGACAGAAAGTCTAAGCAAATATTCCTTGGGGGAGCTGGGAGTACCACTGGCAGATGAGCAGCGCTGTGAAAAGCAATAGGCCCAAACGGCTTCAGTGAAAAATTCTGCCATGTTTCAAAGGTTCCACTCCTCAGTCCTAGGGCTATTTAAAATGCCATTGTGTGTACGGAGAGAAGGGAACCTTCCAAATTATTTTAACACACCTGTGTAAGTATCTGTAAGCAAAAACTACATAAAAAAGAAAGCCATAACCTCACATAGGAGTGCTAATGCAGAATTTTAAAGACACAAGAAAGTCAGTTCTAACAACACATTTAAAAGAGCATATGTCACTGCAAAATGGAATTTTTCCAAGAAGACAAGGATGCTTCACTATTAGAAAACATGGAAATAAGAAATCAATTTAATATTTAAAATCTTAATAATTTATCATATTAATGTACAAGGAAAAAAATGATTTTCCCGTAGGTGTCAAAAAGATATTTCACAAAATTCAACACTGAATCCTGATAAAATCAATCAATAGAATATGAATCATGGATAGTTCTATAGTAATATATATATATAATATATATATAATCTTCAAACTTGCCTTTATTTAATACATTAATAGCAACTATTTGGGGGACCGAATGGGAATTGCATTCACAATTTTGTGCTTGCCAGGCAGGTACTGCACCGCTGAGCTATGTAAGCAGCCTATTAGTAGCATTTTCGCTAATGTGAATAACAAGATAAGAGTGCCCAGTGCAATTCACACCATTTTACTTGGCTTTAGAAAAAGGGCCAATGAAAATAAATCAGAAGGAAATTAGACATCTCAGAAAGAAACAAAAGGTAAAATTTGAAATTATATATCTGAAAATCTCAAGAGAGTAATTGGAAAATGGTTGTAAATTAAAGAATATAGTAAAAAAAATCAGAATTTAAAATATAAAAATCAACACAAATACTGGAAACTATGATACAAGAAAAGACCTAAGTAAAAATTCAACCTTTCCAGTGGTACCGCTGTCATAAACTTAATGAGAAGTATAGAAAAGCTAAATAAGAAAAACTTTCAAATATACTGAATAGATTTTAACAGTGTAAAAGCTAATGATGTTCTCAGTTAAACTCAGTATCATAAAGGTCTTAATACTTTCTAAGTTGTTTTCTAAATTTAAAGCAATTCAATAAGAATACTAAGAAATTTAAAAAATGATACTAAGTTAATTTTAAATTTCACATGAAAAAATAAACAAAGAATTATAAGCAGAAAACCCGCGTACTATAGTGTATATCTATAGTGTCTCCCAGGAGTGCGTTTGTGAAATGTTTCTCCTCAGCTTGGTGCTACTGAAGATGGCAGAACCTGAAGAAGAGATCATGGACATCTGGGGGCGGGACTTCTCAGGGCGCTGTGGAACGCACTCTTCTCTCTCTTTTGTTTCTGACCATGAGATTAGCAGCACTGATTTGCCGGGTGCTCCCACATGAGCTTTACCACACACTCCAACGTGGGACCAATTGACCATGGTCTAAAACTGCCAAATCTCTGAGTCCAAATAAATCTTTGCTCTTAACCAGATCACCTCAGGTGTATTTAACAGATATGGAAATCTGACTAACACATTCTACAAAAGAAGCGTGGTGATGGCGACTGGTTTTTTCAGATGAGGAGACAGTGCATGTTATAAACCTTTCAGGTGACTATGCTACTGGTGAATCAATAGACAAACTGACTATCAACGCAGAATTGACTCCAATGCACATGAATTTTGGCATATAACAAAAACGTCATTTCATATTTTGCAGCAAGCATTTGGACTTTTTAATGAATGGTTTGGGGACATTTGAAGCAAGGTAAACTAGGTCTGTACCTCATTCTATTTGTCAGAATAAATTACAAATTGGTTGGAGATTTATATGGAAAAATCAAAACCATGCACATTCCTGAGTGGATGAGGTCTTTTTGAATGGAAAGCAGGACTATTTTGCTAACTGTGGCTCAAAATCCAGGAGGGATTAAAAATAATCAATTGCACAAAACATTTTTTAAAATTTCACATAACAAAATCGTCATGGGCATAAACAAAAGATAAATTTAAAATATTTGAGATTCAGATCAAAAAAGATCATCACTAATACAAACAGCTACTGAAACTCTGGAGAGCAAGTTCCAATAACTCAGTGGAAAAGTGAGCAATCTACATTTGTAATTGTAAGACAAAAATTGTTAGTGGCATTTAAACATAAGCAAATTCATAATTACCTTTATAAAATGATGAATGCAATTAAATAGAGCTAATGTTTATCATGTGTAGGTTTGATGGAAACCTAAAGATTTAGAAGTGAAAAATTGTGGCAAAGGCATGGAAAACAGCCTTGTACTTTTGATGAGAATAAAATGTACAACTTCAGCGGAAGAGTATTTGGTGATATCTAGAAAAATTATATACCCGTGTGGCTTTTTACAGATATCTTATTTCCAGGAGTCTAGCCTAAAAATACACCAGAAAAGTATAAAATGACATGCTCAAGATTATTCACTGTGACATTATTTAGACTAAGAAAAGATTGAAATCAACCTCCATGCTCATCAATTGAGAACTAGTTGAGTAACATATGGTATATTCATATAATATTGTGAATCTATAAAACATAATGAAGACACTTATATATTTGCATAGATTGAGAATCAAGATGTATTTTAAGTGGAAAAAAATATGCCCATGGTATTATAACTTCTGTGTAAGAAAAAGGGTTAAAATAGAATTGTAATAAAGTATGTTTGAAAAAGAGATACTGAATAACAAGCTAAAATGAATAAAAATTATTGTGCTTGGGAAAGAAAACAACAGAACAGGGTATTGTTGGAAATGAGGCTTTTTTGAATATAGTCGATTATATAGCTTTCATTTTGCAGTCATGCAATTGTATTACATATTTAAAATGTAAATAAATTTGAAAAAAGAAAGAAAGCAATTCCTAAAGATTGGGGAAAAATGTAAACATCTGTTAGTGACAGATACAGGAAGAGTATTTTCTCACACATTTGTGGTGTGAATTAAAACAGTTTTGAAAGCAACCTGTCTGGCAATATTTATCAAAATGGAGAGGGAGGGGGAGAAGGAGAGGGGCAGAGAGAGGGGGAGAGAGAGGGGAGGGGAGGGGAAGGAGAGGAAGAAAGAGAGAGAGGATATCTGTTAATCTACTAATTTTATTCCTGAAAATTTATAACAATCAAGTCAAAGCATCTAAGGATGTAAAGATATCGGTATTTATTACAGCAAAAACTGGGAAGTTTCAGTTTCAGTTTCTGATAGTAATGATTAATAAAGTCATTGTATGTCATATCTTGGAATATTATAGAGCCGTAAAACAAAACAAGCAGGAACTCTACCAATAGACCTAGAGAAATTGCCATGAACACTTTTGAATGGGAAAGGTAAGATACAGAAAAGTGTGCATAATATAATTCTATGCTTGCTAAATCAGAAATGAAAAAAGATGCAGACATGTGTACATATATATGTATATTGCTTTTTTTTTGTACCTGGCATCAAACTCAAGACCTCGTGCTTGACACCAGGCAGGTGTTTGTGCTGCTGAGCTGAATCTCTGGCCCATATTTCTATACATGTGTGCATCAGTCAGATTATGTGATCATGAGTACAATTTGTAGGGCTGTCCTGTAATTTGTCAATAGGAATTAGCTGTGAAGTTGGAGCAGATGTGGAATAGGGGAATCAAGAAAAGTGGTGATCAGACATTTAAGATGAGTGACAACAAAGGCACACACAGTCTGAATGCATAATTTTTCTGTACAATTGTATGCATCTACAACTGGGACAAAATCCATCAGCCACTGTGAAAAAGCAGGTGTAGGGTTTTAATCTTAGATATGATGTAAATAATTAATGTTGGCCCACAGCTTTGAGGAGTAAGAAAGTATAGGAGAGAAAGGACAAGAGAGGACTGGAAGGACTGCATAATGTGCAGGGGAGGAGGCTGGAGGAAGAAGTCTCCCCAGGGAAACGAGCTTTATGTCCCAGCCTGCAGCCCAGAGACTTCTAACCACCTCAGGCAGTTGTGGTCTCCTCAGCAAAGCCTTCCTCTTTTGTCAAGCAAAATGAACATTTCCTTTTTAGCGTCGTCTGCAGTCTAGTGTGCGCGCTCGCATGTATGTCATTGAGCTATAATTATTTACATGCACTTTCTCTCTTTTGATCTTCTTGTCATCTTCCTTGTGATTTTCGTAAGCTTTGCATTTATCTCCATGTCTTCACCTAGAAGGCGTCATGTAAATACTTATCAAATGAATAGTTTCAGCTAAATGGACACGGCGGAAACTAAATCTTCTCTCTCTAAGGCCATTCTGCTGCCATAAAAAGAATTTGTAAGTTACAGTGTGGAAGATTCCATGTGAAAGTCCTGAAACATTTATTTGCAATAGCTCAAAGAAAGCGGATGTGCCCCCCCCCCGAAAAGTAAAGAGTGACAATGGGTACTTTAGTTGCAAGGACAATTGAAATGGAGACAAGGTTCCTTTCTAGTACTTGGGTTGGTGGAGGTGTGAATCTCTGGGTAAACCTAACACAGGGTTACAATGATGAGACCGTCCATTCTACTTGATAAACAAACAAATACACTTTGTTTGGAATATCAGCAAGTCCAGAAATAGTGTAGTTTAAAGAATTGAGGTGAAAACAATCTCTCCTGATGCAAGGTTCCAAAAAGTGATCTGTGCTGTGGGACATGTTTATGTTAAGAAAAGAAAGACCTGAGCTGTGAGAAGCTGAACTCTCCCTTGTTGCTCTCTATTTTGACATCACTCACCTCCTTTCTAACCGTAAATCATACCTCCAAGAGGCACAGCTTCCCTTTCGGTGTAAGAGCACATGCCGAGCACTGTGTGAAAGCTTTTCCATAGTCACCATTTTATTCTCCTTGTTGAAACCACCAGCTTTAGAGCTTAATTTGCCAACGTCTGGTTTTAATTCATTTAAAAAATACTAAATCTATTCAACAGTTTTGAGTTATAGGAGCAGGGTGATAAAGTGTGTGCCTTTCCATTTTAGGGACTTGTGTGCATAAATATCTTTAAGCCATAAAATCTTATAGTTTCATTCTTTTCCAATGGTGAGACCCCTCGATGAGGTTTAAAGTCTAAGAAAAATATTATATTTTGATAATGTAGCATTACTGAACCATTTCAATCACTCCATCTACATATTGTGGTGCAAAGATTTCTTCCCTGCATATTTTCTTTCTTCATGCATATGGTTTTGAAAACAGGAGGAACTTTTCAATTCTAAAAATAGAATACTGGTGAAGGTAGTTCTTTCTACGAACTATTTTGGAATGAACTGTGTGAACCAGAGCACAATGGAAAAATATCCTTCGCAGGCATGGCTACAGCAATAAAGGTACTTGGCTTCCCTTAAAACACATTCATGTAAGATATTAAAACCTGCAAATATGAACCAGCAAGATATTCTTTGGCCCAAAATTGCCATGAGTAACTAACTGCAAATTATAAGTACAATTTGTGTCATCTATTGTTAGGATTGGAGTTCAATATAAATCTTAATTCAGCACTACTTTGGTATAGTTCCAATCTATTATTAGATAGATCAACTTCTCCTATTTAGAAATGTTTTATGTAACAATTTTCCAAAATAGTTTTTAATAAATTAACTGTCTGACAGGTTTTTTTTCTCACCAAGATAATTAATTTTATATTTTCTCCCCATCATTAAATATTTTAAATATGCAGATTCTGCTGGCATTTAGTACTGTCTGTCACAGCAGTGCCAAAAAGCCTGCAGAATCTTGTTTTCAGAGATTTGTTCACAAGCTTCCTTAATAGGGTATAATTTGCATAAAGTGAGCTTAACTTGATTACATATTTCTGATAAGATTTTCTATTTTTCAAGGTTGAGGTGGGGAGAAGGCATATGTGTCATCAGTGACTGGGTTTCCTCCCTCTGGTGTAATGGCTGTCTGCCACCTGGAGCCTGGAACAATGTGATAATATCATAAGCAAATTTGCGAGTGTTCCTTTAAAAACTGTAGTTGTATATTCCATAATTATTAAACTTATATAGACTTGATTTGCACACTTCAATCAAAGAAATGATAAGGAAGAAAGAAAAGGGGAGGGAGTAAGGGAGGCAGGAGAAAAGAGAGGAAGGAAGATTGAAGAAAGGAAGAAGGAAAAGAAAGAAAGAATGAATGTATGAAAGAAAGAAAAAAAGAAAGAGAAAGAAAGAAAAAGAAATTTTAAAAGGCAAGAAGCTTTTTATAATTAAATCTTTGTACTCTGAATTTCACAGTATTGGCACTAGACGTGCACAAGATATATGATCACAAAATATTTGAATTTTGAGAATCATTTCACAATAAAAGTATTTTTTCTATGATAAAGTGTATGAAGTTCTGAAGTTCTAGAGCCCACCAAAGCTTACATGTTTTTCCTTTTCCTGCTCAGAAACAATTCTTTAACAATGCCCATTCGACAAATATTTATTAACTACTAGTAACTGGATGCTACGTGCTTGAAGAAAGTAGCAAAAGAGACACAAATTACAACCCATTTCTACCTTCTTGGAGCTTGCCACATGGTAAGGGAAATATATATTAACTGCATTATCATACAGTGAGAAGACACTTATAAACTGGGGTCAACTGGAAAAAGAAGGAGTTCCCAACCAATTAAAATCAATTTGATATTTGGGAATGGTAGTGTATGTGCAGTAGATGAAGGAGTGAGAAAGATCTGCAATTATCTCCACTCACCTGCTCACCACCTGGTGTCAGTTGCAGTGACAATGAGCCTCAGATGGAATTCTGTCACACAAATGGTCAGTAGGAGGGTGACATGTAGAAGGGGGAAGAAATGCATTCATAGCACCTGCTCTGTGAAGTTGATGAAGTCCTAGCCCTCGGTGTAGATGTTGCTTCTGAAATGTTGGTATGCGCAGAAATCACTGGAGGTCTCAAACTGTCAAGTTTGGAGTGAGGCATGGCATTCCACATTTCTAGCAGTACCCAGGAAGTACCAGTAGAGCCATCTCCACCCCACGCTTCGAGAAGCCAAGCTTTGAGATGCTCTGATAAAACACATGTCAGAAATTTTCTTTTGAATTAATATGATGATATTCCAGTACCAAGACTGAGAAATCGATATCCTCTGTTAGCATCTGGACCCAAAACCAGATGGACTCCTAAGCTGAAGGCATCTTTCCAAAGAGTTTATGCAGTTCCTTGTTCAATCCTTTACTTTATTTTCATGATTTTTAGGCAGGCCATATTTTTTAAATGCCATTCATTAAATGAATGACAAATCATTTAAAAATAGTTTTTCTGATTATCAAGCCCTCTGGTGGATTAGAGACAAAGATAGTTGAAGCTTTGGGTAGATGTATTTGGAGTATAGATATTGAACTAGTTTTTGAATGTTCTCTAGTTATACTTTTAGTGGGAATTTTAGACTGAGGCCCTGCTATGAATTACACTCTCCCAAGATGGAGATTAAGACAAATTTATTGTGCAAGTTGAAGTATTTACAGTTTATAGAAAATATAAGTTGTCTGTAACCTGAGTTCTGTTCAAGTGTAGATTAAAGAAACTGTGAGTGGCTGAGCTGGGGACACCAAAGCGTGTCCTGTGACTACAGAGGATCAGTGGCTTTTATAGCTCAAAGGCCACTCATGACTATGTGAGTCACAGTGAGGCCCAGGGACAAAGGAACACAGCTCTGGGTTCTTGTTTCCTTTAGGAACCAGCCTCTGAGTCCTGGAATACACCTGGCCGCTACATGGCCTCAGTCCCCACTGTGATTAACCTGAAACACTGACGTTCCTCATGGTTCACGTTTGTCCTTTCCCGAACGCGCTGTGTTCTACTCAATGCTGGGACAAACGGAAGCTCAATGCCCCTCTGGATCCAACCAAGGAAACCAAGCATGAGTCAAGAACTAGCATTTGTCAGCAGTAGGAATCTTTGCATTTGATTCAAGTGCTGCTTTTACATCTCATTCAAATTCACATGGTTTAAGATTAAAAACCTGTTGATGGGTGACAATTATTTTGATGTATGCACAGAAAATAGTACTGCTAAGTGGCAATAGCATAAACACAGATTGTAACGAATCCATTTTTAATTTGGAAACATTTGTATTACTTCAAATATGTATCCTATCGAATTTGTCCTTAAAGCAAGTCTCTGGTAGTGTGCTTTATTACGTTTTTTTTTTTTCTGACAAATATAATTGAAGTTAGTTCACAATGTGATTATGCAGAAAGCACGAGTGTTCATCCTTTTTACACCATATGCCTTTAACTCATTGCCCATTTAGCATACTCCTCGAATTTTTTTCTTGGATGCAAATTTTCAGCATGTGTCCATGCTTGCCCAGGTTTATCTTCCGATATCCCTGCCCTGCCAACTCTCTGTATAAAGGACGAGTGAACAATGAATTAGGAGTAGCAAAGGGTAGGCAAAAGGTTGCAGATTAGCTTCTGGGACAGTGTTAAAGGTTTAGTTTGTTTGCAAATGTAATGAGCATTCTGAAATGAAATTCATCACCTCCAAAGTTATATTTAAGCTCAAGTGGCAATCAGATTATCTATCTGTCTATCTATCTATCCATCTATCTATGTGTCTTTACACATACACACAATATTTGTTTTCACCTTAATAAAGATAAATGTCCAGACTAAAGTTATTGGAGATAAGGATAGGAAGAGCTCTTGTGCACACATCCTGTCTCCAAAGTCTGGATTGTACTGTGGGTTATAAAACACCATGTAGTAACATTAGTATTTGAAGCATGTGCTCATCTTTTGCTGTGTGAAGATTTACTGTCTGAGATAATAAGATCTTCAGTAAGAAAGACAAAATTTTACTGTTTAACTATTAATTCTGTTTCTCACCCTTGTGTTACTACACAATTAACCAGAATCATGTCCAGTGCCATGCACTCCTTTGGGCTCCAGTATCTGCCGACCACCTCGTGATCCTACTCCGTTATCTCTGTGACCTCTACTAGGCTTACTCAGACTGTTATAGGATAGGAATAGAAACAGCTTCAAGAAATGCTTAGATAAACTCAGAGATGGACAGTACAATTAATTATGAAGGGAGGCGGGCATGGTTTGTGTTACCTCGCTAGGCTTTTTGTGGCCAAGATCAGAGACAATAAACATGCTAGTCTGACAAATTGTTATCAGAGGCAAAAAAGAGAGTCTGCACGGACTGACCTGAGGAATGAACAGTTTTATGACCTTTTAAATCACCTTCTATTTCCAAGAACAGGAGCAAACACTTAATATTTTGAGTAGATTTGCTTAAGCAGTTTAAACTAAAGTCAGCTAAGAGAAGCATCCATCATGGCTGAACCAGGCCGGATGTGATCTTGAAAAGCTGCTAAAGTGCACCCACAGCTTCAGCTAAAAACCTAATTGTGCAATACAGATGTGATTGACTGAGTATGTAGCTTTTTTTTAACAATCACAAATTTAAACACTAGTTGTGAAACTAAGCGATAGATACACGCTAGTTCATTATCCGAGACTATTTTAGAAATCATTGTTAGTAATGCTGTTATTGAATACAAGGCACTGGAAAGCACATGTGGGCCTTACCAGGTGGTAGCTAAGCCTGATGTCACTGACTCAGGTTCAATACTAGACCACTCGGTGGGCGAAAAGTCAATGTGAATTTGATATACAGCCAGCACAGTGTCCAGGGTTATCACGGCTTGGTCAAGTGGAGTGACTCAGAGTGGTTTGCCCAGGCATCCCAGAATAGGTGTGTTCAAAAACCATAGAAAACTTGAGAGGCAAGAAAAATCCTCTGTTTACCCAGTGGAGGTAAAGTCAGCTCTCTGCTGGGGCTCAGGTCAGAGATGCAGAGCTAGGTTAGTACCAAAGGAGAAACAGGAGAGAAAAGATTGGGAAAAACCAGAGGCAGGAGACCAAGTTCAAATCAAGAGATTACAAGGCCAGTACTGCAGTATATTGTACTGGATTTTCTTATTACACCAGGAGCTTTGTATGCACGTAAGGAATTAAGAACTACCTGTCCAGGTCTTTGTGGAAGTTGTTCCTTGTGGGATCAGATTTTTCCATGCTGAATGTGGATTTCACTGATGATCACTAGGGATTTCACACTGCTAATGAATTCCGGAAGTGAGAAACATTTTGTGAATGACTAAGTAAATGAATTTTAGCTCTTCTCAAAGCTCAGTCCAGATCCAAGATATTAGATACAATTGATCACCCTTTTGGTTATTGTGGCCACTCTAATTCCCAACCCTACCCTGTCTCTCCGGTGCAGAAAATAAAGATTAGTTTCCATTTTGACGAGAGGTGAAAATGCCTGATTAATTCTTCAGGCTATGTAGAATTTGTCTCCATGATCCCATGTACGGCTTTCATTCATGTGCTCCATTAGGTCTGCATTGCCTGTTTATTGGTTTTCAACAGAGTAATAGCTGGTAGAAATAAAAGTCTGAATGAAATATAATCTTGCTTCCAAGTGCTTATGGATTTATTCTAATTATGTCTTTGGGGCAGTTTCAGCATCATAAAAACAGAGGATGCCTCTTTGCTAAAAGGGATGCTCTGTGGTTTGCCCTGTAGGGCTCCTTACTACGAACACTTGGCTCTTTCCATTATCTTTAATGGGTAGCAAAACAGGAAAAAGCAGTCAGGAAGAGTGAAGAACATTTTGATATTCCTGACCACTGTGAGCAGATTTCTCCTCCCCTCTCATGCCCTTCCTTTCTCCTTTTCTCTCTTGTCTACTTCCTTTCCGTCCCTCCTCTCTTCTCGTCCCCCCCCCCCGCTATTCCCCCAACATTTTTACATCTCTCTATCCCTCTCCCTTTCTTGCTTTCCTTCCTTCTTCTGTGCCTCCGGTGAGTAAATTTGCAGATCTTAATCTGGCTAAGACCAAAGATGACATAAACTCCTCTGCAGGGGACGGCATAGTAATTTGCAGAGTAAGGGAGTCTGATGCAGCTCTTCAGATCATCTGGGTCTTGCTTTACCCAGATGTTTTCTGGTTCCAGAAACTTCACAATGGAACTGCATGAAATTTCTGCATTCTTTTGGCCGAAATTTTACTGTGCCATTCTTACACAACTCCCTGAAGAGTAAGTTATATCCTCCATAACAAGAAACATATCTGGCAAGCTGCAAATTTGAGGCAGAGACAATTTTATCTAGAGGACTAAATATATTCCCAGGGTAGCATTTGTCCGGAATTGTCTTTCCCCTTTCACTGCCAATCTTTTCCAGCTGTAAGAGCAGTCGTATTTGCCAGTCCTCTGCAAATAGAGACACTGTGTCACATAGATTTGGAAGGCTAGAACCATTCATTGGGATGATTTTCCTCTTTAAAGCAACTTTTATTGGCTTCCATTTCAAATAAGAACCAGAAATGGAATGATATCTACCCTAATTTGACAAAACCACTCAAACGTTTCACTTTCTCAGTCAGTGAGTTTTTGTACTTTTCAAATTTTCTCTTTTTAGTAACCTCGTTACCCTCACTGGTCTAGCTTTCAGTGAATTCCTGAATTGGGAGGAAAGCATAGTCAATTGATATAGGAAACAATCACTTTTGTAGTTTTTGGATCTTTCCTTTTAAGAAATAATAAAGGAGAGGTGTTTTTCTTTCACAATCACGGTGATTTATCACAGCTGGTGACCCCGGGTTTATTTTTGCTTTTGATAACCATCTCTTGGTATTCACCTGGAACACTAGGTTGTAGTAAGAATAATAATTACAATCATTTACTTGTAACATGCTATAAACGGGGAACTGTGTGAGACACATTACACACACTTCTCTTCTCACTCCTGGTAGCCAGCCTGGCCAAGTAGATACAGTTATCATGACTTTATACACCAGAAACCTGAGGCACAGAGAAATTAAGAACACAGCTCAAGGCCACATAACTTCATGGTACCTAATGAGTCAAGGTTCTGGTTCTCAGTGATCACCGTCATTTGTAATCTATCTTGTGAAACTTCCTCTTGATGTCATGTACTTTAGAATGCATGGCTCAGGAATAGCATGAATGCAGATAGAAATAAGGATAATAAAACAGCTGAGGGTCAGGCAAAATGCCTAATTTTTCTTTATACAAGAAAAGTATAAACAATCATACTTCGCTTTTAGCACATTTTTGTTCATGCCAATTCTGGTCTCATAGGGAAAGCTCAATATGAATTAAATCCTTTTCCACCCCACAATGGGTGTCTTCCTACCAGTTCATTATAATGGAAGAGAGGTAACTGTGACCAAAGTTGCATCAACCCAGAAATTCTAGTCTCCTGATCTCAGTAATTGGTCCAAAGAAGGGCACATGACTCAAGATGGACCAATACTAGTATTCCTCAGGATTTTTTAAAATCAAAGTTAACAAAGCTGAGTATCTCTTTCCTAGATAATTATGCACTTATTAGGGCTTCCGTGTTATGTTGTCTTCTGCAGGGAGAATTACTTTATTTGAGAATTGACTGTGCTAGTAAAGACAGAAGTATAGGCAAAAGTGCAGGGAAAAAAACAAGGACAAGACAAAAATTTTTGACTGCTCTCCATTCCCCGGATCTGGTCCACTTCATTTACTTCCCTCTCAAAGCTGGGTGATCTTGTTAATCTGTTCACCTGCTCAGGTTGTCCTACTTCTCAATCTCCTCTTCCTTTGAGTAGTTTGAAGCTAACAAATAGTGTTCCCGTCATGAAGTCTAGAGCATAATTGGTAACACGTTGATGAGGGATTTACTTCAAACTTATTTTAGGATTGGAAAGTAGATGTGGGTGTGGATGGGACAGGACAGGTTCCAAGTGGAAGGTGTTTTGGATTAAGTAATGGACATATGCAGCTGTTTTAATTATGCTGCACTGTTTAGTTTTCATGCGCTCTAAATTCTTTAGATTAGGAAGCTTAAGTGGGTTAAACAAAATAAATGGTGAAAAACGACTGAACCACAAAACTACACCACACATCTTTAAGAAAGACATATGGCACGAGACAAGGTCTAATGAGTAGAAGGAGGAGTTTATCCTGGGAGAAGGCAACATAAGACAAGGAGAATAAGGCAAGAGCTCAGTTAAAAATATCACAGCTCTCCTTCTGGGTGGAGATCTGAAGGTGTGAAAAATGGTAATACAAATACACACACTACAGACTTTCAGGGACAAGGGCATGGTCTCCGCAGGGTCACAGGGATCCCAAAGAAGCCTTTCTGAATCAAGGGTGTGTGTGCTTTTTGGTTGTTTCCTTCACATTTACCACCTCACATGGCCTCTGTAGCTACAGATTAACATGACTCTGAGAGAGGTGTTTTGTTCATTCATTCATTCATTCATTTCTTTAATTAACTCTTTCAGATAACATCTGATTCGAGACATGGAAAAGCTTTGCTGGTTCAGTGACCGGCACATAAGTGGTGCTCAATAAATATTTTTTGAGTTAATGAATGGATGAAGGGAGAAGCTCTAAAGAAACACCTTTATTTATAAAACTTGCCTTGACATTACGTCAATATTCAATCTGCTACATTTAGAACCTGCCAAAGTCTCTGCTGAAGATTCTATTTTGAAGGCCGCAACAACTTGGCCAGAAAAAATTACCACTGAAATTGTGCATAGACACCCACAGTTTGAAATTTGTTCCAAGTGATGGAACTTGAAACCCCTAAATCAAGTTTTCTGGTTTTGAGTGACAAGGATGTCAAAAAGATGGAAATTAATCTTTCGAAATGTGGTTTTTGCTTGTCGAACTGAAAGCCTTTTCTTCCTTGAGTGGAGACATTTTCTCTATATGATGAATTCATGATTTAGACTTAATTGTCTTAGTAATTTTGATAGCAGTTAATTTCAGGAGGATGTGTCAAACTTTTGCTACATTTAATTGATAAGAATCTACGTTAACTATTCTATATTTTTCTCATAATCAAACATATAGACTGTGCTGCATTCATCACTATTTCTGTTTGTAAAACTCACTCGAATTAGGACCTACTAAGCACAAAGTATCATGATCTACTGACAAGAATAAAGAGGTATGTATCATACTTTGTACGAGTTCACAAGCTAATAGGAGAGAGAAGCTGTATGATTTTTGGTGACTTTCTCAGCAAAACAAACAAGGAAATCATCATAAATTTTGTGAAACCTTCTGGCATGTGTCACAGCAGTGCCACATTCTTCCCACCAAGCTGTGTTCCTGCAGGGCAACACACAAGAGCAATTCTTCATCCTGCTGCTTCTATTTGTCTTCAGACATGTGAAAGCAAACATACCCAGAGCAAGGAACAATGGGGAGACCCACGGAGTCTGAGTGTGAATGAGGAGTCCTCGCCATGTTCTGTCTTTGGAAGGCGCTGTTCTCCAAAAACAAGGCAAAACAAAACAAAAATCCCAATTTTAGGTCATTTTTAGATTTTATGAAAAATAACTAAGACAGTGTGACATGTCTGTGAAAGTAATGAACCAACAGTGATGGCTATTTTTAACTGGAGTCCATACTTAATTCGTATTTCCTTAGCTTCAGCATTACTGCTTTTAATACCAAGAAAGATAGTCTGAAAATGAAAGAAAATAGAGAAGAAAGACAACATGGAAAACTAAGTTGGTAAAAGTTGAATGGGCTACTGGTGACTGGAATTCAACACATTCCGCGGGACTGCGATAGAGTTGTCGTCCTTGGGACCAGCCTCTGTCTCCACTTGGAGAGGATTGCTTCACTCCCTTCCAATATTAAGCTTGAAGTAATCACAAGAGCTCATTAAGGTCATTTTCCTGAGAAAGAGAAACAATTTTTTCTCAATGCAGAATTCAAGTTTAACCCCTAAGCGAAAGAGAAATGCTATTTTGAAGTGATTTCACTGACTCACACCACTTCCATCCACCATGTTGAAGAAACTGATGCAGACTATACTTAGTTTATTCCTTTCAACCCCTCTTTAAGACATTTCCCTCACAGCAGGCTGCCTCAGAAATGCCCTCAGATGTCCAGTGTGGACATTCTGGTTTCCTAAGGCTTCTTTTTAAATCCAAGAAGGTAAGAAATACACAACTAACAAAAGTGCCAGGGGTGTTCGTGGAACACACTCTTTCCAGCAGGTATTATTTTTGCCTTGGCTAGTGAAACTATTACATCCAGTTGAAGGTGATCTGTTGGTTAGAAGTTATTTTCCCATTTATTGCAGAAGGACCATGCAAAGAAAAGAGACAGCCTCAAAACACCAGAATCGGCACCTGGACAGACCGGGATAGAAACAACAACTCCGAGTCTACCCTGGAGCGCTCTGTAAGTCACCCTTCAGATCCCTGATGGGGTCTTAATTTGCCCTTGGGTTACTTTCATTCATCCCAGTGTCTATGAGCTGTAAATTAGGACCCTGGATCATCCTTATTCCTAAACCTACTTACACTTTCTATTCTACCCAATATTTTTTTTTTGCCCTGAAATATTTATAGTTCACTGGATTACTTCTTATTTTAGTCAGAATTTATTAATTTGTTGGTCCTCTTCTGATGTCTGATTTTTGTCCCATCTAATTATATTTAAGTTTGAAAATGGACTTACAGACAATGCCTCATTCTGTTGATATGGTATTTTCTACTGATAATTGAGAAAGAAAATACTACTATTAGGAAAGCATCTAAGAACTGTAGCATAAGTTTGCAATCCCAGCTACTTAGGAGGTTGAGATGTAAGAGTCACAGATCAAGGCTAACCTGGGCAATTTGATGAGATACTGTCTGAAAAATACATAAAAAAGGGCAAGTATGTAGTTTAGGGTAGGGCATTTGCCTACTATGAAAACTCGAGTTCAGTCCCCAGCACTATAAGTAGGAGGACATAGAGAAGGAGAAAGAAGAAGGACAAACAATTAAGTGCAAAATTTAAAGGATATATATATATATATATATATATATATATATGAAATAAGCAAGTGAAAATGTGTTCAACACATTTAGTCAGTAGAAAAGTGCAAGTTAAAATCATAAAGTGATACTACAACTACCCACTAGAATTGCTATAGCCAAAAATGTCCTACGATACCAAAACATAGCAAAGATTTGTAAAAGTTCTAGAATATTTACCCAAGGGAAATGGAAACATATGTCCCCACAAATACTTGTCCAGGAAAGCCTGTGGTGCTTTTATTGATAAAAGCTAAAAAATGGAAAAAATTCAACTGATAAATGAATAAACACATCATGATTCACTTCTATGATGAAATACTACTAAGCAATAAAAAGAAATTAGCTATTGATATATGAAACAGCATGGCTGACTCTCAAAAGTATTACATTAAATGAAAGAAGCCAGACATAAAAAAACCACATATTGCATGATTCAATTTATGTGGAATTACAGAAAATACAAAAAATGGAGTGACTGAAAGCAGGGAAGTTTCCAGAGCTGAGGATTAGGGGTGGAAATTGATGGAGTTTGGGAGGATGTTGGAGGGTTCTCTGGGCTGTGGTAATAATTACACAACTGACCACACTTTTTTGTCAAAATGAACTCTTTGAATAGGTGAATTCATAGTTTTATGTCTTAAAGAATTGATAGATATTTTTCTCTGAATAATAAGAATTATGGAATACAATTTATCTCTATATTCGTCCAGGCTTGCAGACAGTTTACAGCTAAATTAAATTTTCAGTCATAATAACAAAAGATGCCCTTTGGAGTAGTCATGAGCTTTCTGTTGGACAGTTGACAGGTACAGCTGACAGTCTCTGTTTAATTTTTAATAAACTTATCTTTTGTGTATCTTTCATTGTATGACACTTGAAAATCTTTTTGGAAACTGGCAGAACATAAACTCTACAGCAGAAGGAGATAGCAGCCTAATTGAGATTATACAATTGAGAGGGTGGGAAGAAGTTATGCTCCCTTCTCAGAAAATCTGGCTGGTCTTGTTACTGATTCAGTTTTCTGCTCTCTGCTGCCAGACAGGTCCGAGATAGAGCAAACCACCGGTATGACCCAGCTACAGAGTGGCAGAATGCTCAAGAATTGAGGCCCGACAGACATTCATTGATAAAGAAAAACTGTAAAACTGTGAATAATCTTGAAATTATAGCTTAATAAAAATAAAAGTAGCAACAATGGTTCATAAAGTTAGGTATTATAAGTGTGCTAGGACACATTTATATAAGATTGAGTGATATCATTTTACCATGCTAAAATGCAGCTCATCCATCCAGAAAGATGCTGCAGAGGAAGGTTTTGTCCGCTATGGGGATTAGAATCTTCTCTGCTTCCATCAGGAGGACTGTTAATCTGAGGTCCATATATACATTGATAGCTGCAAGGTTGCTTATTTAGGAATCTGCTGATGATAACTACAGGATTTATTGAGAAGACCCATGTCTGCACTACAGAAGAAGAAAACAATATATAGTAAGGAACGACAAAAATTACTGCCTGAACCATGAAAGCTATAAAACGGGCTCTCAAGTAAGTTTCTAGTTCCCTCGTGCTGTGGAATGAGTTATCATTCAGCTGGAAGGAATTGGCATCTGTTCTGGTCTGAATAAAATTCCCGCTTCCTGGGCTTTGAAGTTCTCATTGTCCTTGTCTGATGCAGGCTAGGATGACATGATAACATCTTAGCAGTCCCATGATTTTCAAATTATTCTCTATGACTGTTTACAAGACTGTGCTATGCTTAAACCCTGACATTTTCAAATGACTTTGGTGGTTTGCTATGGCTGCTGTGCTCTGTGCAATGTGGGTGGTCCTTTTCCTCAGTTTTCTGATTGGTTCTCAGGCTCTGTTGCTCTGTTCTGAGGGCTGTCTTCTGCTCCTTTGTTGCCATTCTGCATTAAGGGGTCCCTCTTTCTGGGCTGGAGTGGATGCTAGGTTTTGATGAGGTCTGTTTCACATATCAGTTTCTGTTACTAGTCACTACAAGGAACCGGCAGGCCATACCATCCTATGCCTGAGCAGGAATTTGGAGGACTTCCTGTTTAGCCACTTCCCTTTTCCTGTTCTAAGGGCATTTTGGGAGTGGTCGTGAACAAGATGGTAACAGTTTTGCAGTGCTCTTGAGGCATAAAACAAAAGGAATTAGAAGGCAAAAAGTTGCCTGGTGGTTAGACCACGACCACATTGTCTTCCTTCCAGGCCTAAGTACATTCTTGGGCAAGTTACTGACCTAGGTGGGGTGACTACATATCTTTGTCTTCTGAGCATGACTGTGCCCACAGGGAGAATACAGAGGTGACTCTCCCATTTTTGTTTTGCCTACATCAAACATTCCTTGCTCTTAAAGGGTGTCTCTGAAATTTAAATATACATAAGAATGATCTCAGTAGTTTGCTAACTTTAGACCATCCTATACTTACCCTTGTGAATTTAAATTTAGAGATTTCAAATAAATCCCCTTAGGAGATTCTAACACAAGTCCAGTGTGGACTTGTAACAAATTTGGCAATCTCTGAAGTGAATCTCATGTATTCAACAAACAAAAATCTTAAAAAGAACAAAGATCAAAACACAAGACTGGGGTTTAGCTAAGTGGCACAAGTGCCTGTCTAGCAAGTGTGAAGTTATGAGTTCAATCCCCAGAAAGACTGAGTTTTTGGTGTAAAAGCTTATCAGTATGGAATAACATTTATATTGTAGGTGCTGGTAAAAGCAAAAATAAAAGCCAAAAGCAAAACAAAATAAATTACAGGGTTCCATTTAGATTTACTGAGAGTAGGACCTAGGAATCCACATTGTATAAAAATTCCCAGTGATTCTCAGGCATGTTGAGGTTTTGAAGACCTCAGAAAGAGGGGTTTTCTTTCTACTCCTCCAATTTCACACTTATGTGCCAGGAGTATTCACTGAGAGGTCCATTAGTTGAGGACCATTTATGGAAGCTTTTAGCAAAACTTGGAAGCAAGCAGTAGTCACTTAATTGAGATTCAAATCTCATCTCTATTCCTAAAATTCAGTTCCACTGCAGTGGCAAAAATTTCCCCTGCATAAGGAAAGAACTGCTGAGACTGAGTTGGGTTCAAGGTTCAACTCGCGGGGTTTTCTTCACCGTTTTGCATCATGTAAATGATGCCTACGGTATTAACCTCCAAGTATCTCTGGTGATAGGAGCGTGGAGTTTAGAATGCACTGTTTGCTGCTTCCACTCTGGTATCTTAATGGAATGAACATGATATTATTTATCAACTTTAAGCTTGATGGAATATATCATATAAATCATCTCAAATGTTATTTGCCACCTGCCTGCCTGTTCTGAAATGCATGCCAGCTTAATTAATCTAATTAGTCAATGCACAGATCAGGAGCACATTTACAGCTTCTCTGTCACCATAAATAAACTAGTTTTGTTTTCATAGGCTAAACAATTCATTTTAAAGATGGATACGAGGAAGAAAGCTGGAGAGCTGACCTCTATTACAGCAAAACATGGAATAACAGTGACTGGGTTTTCTTTTTGTTCTGTGTGCCCTCCATTAACCTTCTATTAAAATCCTCCTTTGTGGGGGAGGTAGGGGGGCTGAGGAGACACGCTGCAGAAATGTCATGCCCTCCCACCTGGAGAGGCATACCTGCCATTCCCCTAAGAATGAGCTCACCCATTTTAAACCTCAGGATTGAACGACACATGGATTCTCCTGCACACACATGTGCACTGGTCACAGGCGCCTAAATCAGGAGTCCACCCTGCAGGCTGAGGACTAATTGGAAAGGAGAAAAGGGTCAAAGCAGCACTTGAGAAGCTCAGCTGAGCACAGTGAATGAGCAATTGTTTATTCTGATAGCCATGGTTACCTGGTGCAGCTGAGCTGGCTGTGCAGTCCCAGCTCTGAGACACGCACTCACCCAACAGCAGTGGGGTCCTACAACACAGCCACTCAGAAGCATGAGGCATACTCCGGAGTGGTGCTTAACTCAGTCCAGAGTTAAGTAGATCGATATTTTCATGCAATCTAATATTTGTGCATGCTGCGTCTCCTTAAGAAATCTCCCTAATCTTTCTGTGCCCCACAGCTCTGCAGTGTGATGTGTGATCACATGAGATAATTCAGGTGCATAGCACATGAGCCATGTCCAATATATTTGTGGAGCTCAAGACAAAAAAACAAATGCAGTCTCCCATTTCCAGCCCACTGCTTGTTGCCTTTCTCCTTCCATCACTGCAAATAGCCTCCTTTTGGTATTCCTCAGCCTCAAAGGGGAAGAAGTCCATGCTGAACCTGGAAGCTGGCTCAAGGTCATTTGGACAGGGAATTCTTTGGTTCTGGTACCCAGAGGATGAGCAAAAAGGCAGGGGGATGGTAGTGTCAGGGTGCAGGTGAGTAAGACTCTAAAGGAGAATGTTTATTTGCCTCACAGAATGTTTGTCTCACGTGGGTGCCCAGGTGTAAGGGCGGTACCATTAGCCCAGGTCTAACGGTGGTACTGTTAGCACAGTGAAGGGATGTTCAATAGATATCAGCAACTTCTAATATCACATTCAATTTCACAATTCATTTCTTCAGCAAACCAGCATGTACCCTTAATTCCATATGTATTTAGAAAGATTTGTTGGGGAGTACTTGAAATCTAAAACCATTTCCTCAAAAATTTATATTCCCAGGTGATATCTGAATATGATCTTGAGAGATGTGATGATTCAAGGTTCTTTAGGCAGAGAACTCAGCGTTTCTGGGGCAGGGAGGTAAGGAACTGTATGAATAAAATTTTTTACAGAAATGAATGAGACATAGGCCAGGGCAAGGAGTCAGGCTCCACTGGAGGAGAGGGAACAGCATAGAAGCATTTGGAGGTGCTTACGTGGAGGCAGTGCTGCTGAGGAATCCAGGGATCAGCTTTGTATCCACAAAGGGGAAGTCTCCACAGTCATCCTCATCACGTTCTGTGTTCTTTGCCTTGACACAAGTTTCTGTAGAGACAGTAATGTACTGTTCTTCTGGGGTGCTACCTCCGCCTCCAACTTTTGTTTGGTATTTTGGTTAATCTTTTCCTTTCCTCTTGGGGGATATACCTGTCTGAGTTGTACTTTCACAGCTCTCTTGAGCTGCCCATTGGCGTTTTACAAGTACTCGTTCGTAATAGGAATGACAGGGGAGAAGGATTTTCTTCAAAACCCACCCTTAGTCACTGATGCATTTTAGAAGCACATATCTGTTTTCTTTTTAAAATGAAGCAGGTAGAGCTTCTCAAAGCAATAAAAATTTATAATGCAGAGCATAAAGAGTGGACTTTCATGGACGGAAGCTGGAACAGCAACCACGATGCAGTGCAGACTATGACATAAGCACCAAATTGTTTTATAAATGCACAAAATAACCTCACAGAAGAGTGTGAAGGTAAAGCCACTGCCCTAGGGGCTCTGGAAACCTGTGATTTGTGTGGGAACAGTAGAAAGATAAACACTGGGTTCTAACTGGAAATGTGCTTCTTCTGAGGGTACAGCCTAGCAATTCTGAGACTTCTTAGTATGTGTACTGGTACTGGACACATTAAAAATGGCAGATAGATGTGGGAGCCTCCCTTCTCACTGTTGCAGTGGGAAGTGAGAGATAAGCAAGCAGGGAGGGTCAGGAGGACCATATGTTACCAGATTAGAGTCTGAGACACCAGTATGAGTTCATGCTTAGCTTCATATAAATTCAGATAAATACACATCTAGATAGATATGAATAGATGGACTTATCTGTAATTGTGTGATTGCACAGTTGTGCATCTTAGTACAGCTACAAATACTACCTAGTACTGTTAGCTTGGAAGGCCGAGAAACAGTGACCCCAATAGCTAAGAACACAGGCAGCAGCCAGACCTTGATCAAAATACTGTTCTCCAAATAAACAGTACCAAGTCTCCTTGGGGAAATGCCTGATTCTAGGGCTAGGGCAGGAAAAAATACACTATGAGCCTGGAGCATCTTGCAAGAGCAGAAAATAAGAGGATACGCAAAGAATTAAAGGAAGGGCCCATGTCACAGGGGCACAGCAGCCAGCTAAAAGAGCTCTCCATAAGCAAAGCCAGAGCTGGAACAACAAAATAAATAGCACTGCATCGAATTATAACCTGTGGTAGAAAATAAATATACATGAATCAAAATATAAAGCCATATATAAATAAATATACATGAATCCATAGTAACATAAATAATTGTATAAATAAAAAAAATAAAAGGGGAAAGGCAAATCTTCCTTAGAGAAAAAATTGAAGTAATACACACGGATACTCCAAAGCCTCTCAGTCCTGCTTTACCCATGACTTCTGCTTTTAGGGCTGGATTTGGAGACCTGTTTCCAATGACTAAATTGGAAAGACTGAGAACTGCCACAGATTAGAAGAGATTAAGGAGACATGACCAATAAATGTAGTGGAATAACCTGGATAGGAGTCTGGAACCAAAAATGTTGATTTTCCTCAACATTAATGGAAAATCCAAATAAAACTGAAATCTAGTTAATAGTAATAAACCAATGTTGTTTCTTTTGGCAAAGGGCAGGAAGGTGATGTAATTAACTAGGTGAAATGAGCTGGGCGAGGGGTATGCAAGAACTCTATTATTTTTGTCATTTTTTTATCAATATACAAGTTTTCAAAAATAAATCCTATTTTTTAAAAGAGGATATAAAAGTGGTATTGTTTAGGGTAATTTACCTACTACTGCTGTATATCATACATATCCTAAGTAGATGAAACCATATCTTAGGGAAGACTTCAGATCCCTGATATAAATTAGAAGGCAGGTCCAGATTGAACCCCCTTTTCAATACCAGGTCTGACTATTATGGATAGAAACAAGATTTCCTGAGAGAACAATGCTTACTTTAGGGTGTCAAAGGCAGACTTGACTAAAACTTTTCCATATTGCTATTTTGTAGTATTCACTCTACCTGCAGCAGTTAGATAGTACAGTGGAATGCATTCAGTTTTCTATTCTATAAAGGAATCATCACTATCTCTGACTTCTAGAGAGTTCTAGAGCATTGAGAGTGCTTTACAGTGAAACCATGAATGGGTATGTTTCATAAAGTCTTGCAAACCCCATCTGGCTAGTGGGCAGCTATTTATGATTTTCATAGTGTCTTGATTACTTTTTTCTCATTGCCAAAACAAAACACTTGATTCCCAAAATGAAGCAAAGAAAGGTTTATGTAGCTTACAGTTTTTGGAGCTTTTAGTCCATACTCAGCCAACTCCAAGACAAGGTGGTATGGCTGAGGGGCAGCCATTCATGGTGGCTTCAAGCAACATGAACAAAAAGGGCAAAAAGGAAAAACACTCCTTTCCCTGTTATATTATATGCGGGCTCCACCCCCTGGGTGGATGCAGCACTCCCATAGCCAATCCCAGGGCTAGACAATGAGCCAATCACAAACGCTAAACTCAGCTGCCTCCAAGACGGTCTGAGGCTTGGTGGGGAGGCATCCAAACACAAACCATAACACATAGCTAGCCCCTAAAATCAATAAGCACAAACAAGCACTGTTAAAATATTTAAATGTGATTACTGACCTTTGCAAGATTAAATTATGTCAGATGGCTGTTCCTGATGTGATGGTGTCTCTGCCCCTTGACACACAATGTCTGGTCTTCAGACGAAGCAATTTCTGTAAATCCAGTTCTTGAAGAAAGGATGCACATACTGAGTTTCTAGACCTCTGCTTCAGGCATCCTAAAGTTGTTCTGCTTCTTTATGGTCCTCAGGTCTCTGTGTCTTTCCTGATGTATAAATCATGGAGAGTACATTTGAGTACTTTAGGCACTCATTAATCTGAAATTTAGATATTTCTTTCCAATTGGCATCGTTAAATTGACTCCCAGTCAACACAATGACATATTTACATTTCGTGTTAAGCTAAGAGTAAACTGTGGCGGGTGCAGCTAAGAAGCTACTTTTCTGCATTGCTGTATGCAGATTTACAACGGAGCTGTCTGCCAAATTAAGGCGGAGGCAGAAACAAACTGTTTCATTGGTGCAGTGCAGTCACAGAGGTCATTTATTGTGACTAGCTTGGGAGACAACAGGAGCCCTCTGGATACTTTCCAAGGATTCCGACTGTATTTAAACATTCTCCTTGTAGAATAATACTGGTAATTTTGTGTGCCACATTTATTTTCAGTTTAACCTGTTTCTCACTCCTGATTATGTATAAAGACCCTCATAGAATCCTGAAATTAGCTTTCCCTTGCCCCTACGGCTGCTGTTTTCTTTTCCACTTCATTCTCCAAATTTCTTCTGGTGATATAATCACAGGAGGCCTTCTCTTGATTTCCTTGTTTGTGCAGCAATCCTAATGGTGAGGCCAGAGAGAAGGTTAAATTAAAAAACAGATTTATAGCAGTTTGGCAGCTGGCCATTTGCCCCGGTGGCCCTGAGCAGGAGGGATGCGGGCTCGCATCCTCTCTGTGGTACTTTGATGCAGCCAGGGCTAGCAAAGCAATGTTCCTCCTGTCAGTCTCTGTCAGTTTCTCCCCTGGTGATCCCTTTGGGCAGTTTTGTCTCCTTTCAGGTGACTCTAGCAATCAATTGAGATATCAAACTCCTATGGACGTTTTAATATTAAACTGCCTTGTTACAGTGGTCTGGGCCCCTTCTAGACCTTGGGGTGAACATGCATAGCTTTTATTTGATACTTTATTCATTCACTTCATCAAGGAGCAGTGATTAAGTTTACTCATGACAGGGGAAAGCCCCTGGGTCCTGAGTGCAACTGGTAGACTTCAGTCAGAGCATGACTCTGTCCTAAATGCACGGTTTGGGGCAAGTGACATAATTAGGAGGAGTCTCAGTGTTCTTCCCAGTAGAATGGGGGTCCGACACTTATAAGATGATAAGGGTCAAACAAATCACATGCTTTCAGTGGTTGAAATAATGCCAACACTTTCGGGCAGGTGCTGTAACACACAGTTACCATAACACAATGTCCAAAAGCTGGTAGAAGAGGATGTGAAAATCTCTAAGCAAAAGCCTTTCCTTTTCTTCCATAGAATTAAAATGTTTGAGAAGAAGCAAAAAATGCACAAGCCAAGGGGGCCCATTGTTCATTATCTTTTGAGGAGAGAAAGAACAGTGATGTGAAAACAGCTTAGTTTAACTTCAGAAGTTAAAAATATCTGATTGGTTAGATGAGAAGTCATCATGATTATGTTAATGTTCCAGCAATCATGAAAAATTCTTACCTTGTTTCTAGCATAATTTCTGTTATTATATTAACTGATTATCCATGTTTAAGTCTGACCTAAGCATTAGCTGGGGAATGTCGGACAAATCTTGGGCTCTCTGAGTCACCGTTTCCTCATCATAAATGCCAATGTTGAAACCGGTCACCTATGAGTTCTCCACTGTTACCATTCCACAGGCTTCGAACTTTGAGTGTTTATCAATGGCAGCTGTAATAACAGCAGCTTGTCACAACACATGCACGTCTAAAATCTGCCTCACGGTACTGCTACCCAAGCCCTGGGTTACCACTGTGAGGATATGAACCCTGAGGCAGTATGCAGTAAAATACTATCAAAGTTTTGGGATAAGTAGCCTTCTATTGACTAATATGGCAAACCATCACAGGAAGGAGATTTTGGAAAATATGCTGTGATTCTGTTTGCATCATAGCTATAGTTAGGATAACCATGCCTAATCCAAGCATTTAAAATTCAATCCCCCCCCTTATGTTATTAGTAAAGAATTATGAAAGGATTTATGTCAAGCAAACAGTGAGAGGGAGTAGAACCACACTGACAAAAAATGAGAGGAGAAATTAAAAGAGATAATGTATAGTCAAAATTGCAATAAAAATCAGAACTTTTCCTTCCATCCTACCTTATACCTCTCTGCTTTCTTTATCCCTCCTTTCCATCCTCTGCCTTTTGCCTTAACATTTTTGTTCCTTTTTTGTCCTAGTTGTCCTGTAGGAACTACTCTGTTGGCCTGTCTACCCGGATATGAGAGGGGGCTTCACAGCCATAGGCAGGTAGCTTTACTCCTCCGTACTGTTTTTGCCAGATGTGAAATGGTGCAATCGACATAAATATTGAGTCCAAGGAGGTGAGGCATGGCCAAGTGCTCTACAAGCCTTCAGAGGCATGCCCGAGTTGCCATCGCTGACCTTAGGTCTGTAGAGGGACACACTGTCACCCGTCACCCACTCCTCTGTTTCTAGACACCTCTTTTCTACCCTCATCTAAAAACCCAACATGAAGCACACAGCAGTCTGGGACACTAACAATATCCTGCCTTGATTTCCATTTTCTGGCCTCTTTTGTTATATAGTAAGGACAGGTCCTCATGTCAGAAAGCTAGATGGAGGTGCCGCTGCTCTGGGAAACCATCCTGCTGGTTTCTGGGGAGAGAAAGGTGCTGGTTTCCACATTATTGGGTGCCTTGCATCTCTTCACGTCATTGGTTCAGATCCCTGTAGAGGACCAGGATCTGTGCTTGTTAATCTGTTCTCCTGCTCCTCATCCTATTGAGGCTGGTGGGCTAAATTACTCAGAACTATCTGACAAAAGATTCTGCTGGGCCACATTTTTGGTGTACGGGAGTAGGCATTAATGTTTCTGCCATTCACAGATTACAGATGGCTAAGAATTTCTTCATCTTCTCTCCATCCTGTTGCCATGACTTATGCCTCCCCTAAAAGTCTAGCTTAGTCCTCGATGGGCTAAGGCAAAGGAAAATTTGGCTTCCCAAAATTTCATGTGCATATGAATCACATATGCAAATGAAAATTCTGACTCAGCAGGGTAGGGGTGGATCCCAAGGTTCTGCATTGCTCACAAACTCTTAGGTAATGCCTGCGACATGGGTTTATAGGTCATACTTTGGGTAGTAGGGTCTTAAGAGTGATGAAGATTGAGGATGAGGCAGCCCCTAAAGCACTTTGTCTCCATTAAGCTCTCTTAGTGGAGAACTGTGAGAGAATGTGTGGGTGGGGAGGGGGGATGGTAGTTTCTATACATCATAGGGGGGCAAGTGTAGACTCACCTGACACTTCCCCAGCCCATAGCCCCATGGACCAGCTCCTCAAGACACATACTCGCCATGTCTAGCTAGTGTGTTTCCAAGCAATTTAGAGGTGTTATATAACAACAAATCAGATGTCTTCTTAAAAACCACCTGCCCCTAGTTCTTTTCCAGACATTCAGAAGGGAGTGAAGGGTTCCCATCTTGCCCCCCAGCTGCAGATCAGTGTGCTTCACACACAAAGGGGAGAGGCTCTTTTGCTGCCTCAGGGCCACAGTGATGCTCCCTCTCCACGGCTGAGTGAGAGCTTCCCCGTGGGGAAGTGACCACAGGGAACAGGCAGGGCACCAGCTAGGCAGAGTCCAATGGATGGAATCTTATTGCCTGTCCTTCCAACTACTCCTGTCCAAATAGTGAAGTCTCCACCTGCCAGATGGGCCAGAGTGCATCTGTGTGAGTGTGTGTGTGTGATGGCTTTTTCCTTTGTTGCTGTTATTTCAGAAGGAGGGAGAGCCAGGGTAGTGAAGAGAGGGACTCTGAGAAAGTGGCAGGGCCCTGGCTTGGTTGACAGTAGCTGCTTGCTCCAGCCAGTGTCGAGGTGCAGAGCCAGGGCTGTATTTCATGTTCTCAATCTTCTCACTTTTCAAGCAACACGGAGAAGGCTATTTCCTTCCTAGTCATGAGGTCTGTGGCTATCTCTGTGATTCTCATTCTTTCTCAATCAGTGTACCAAAGTTTGGGCCTCTGACTGGTGCACTTATTAGCACAAGATCTTGGGGACACTACTTAGGTTCTCTGAGCCTTGTTTTCATCATAATAAAGGATAAGATATCTTGTTGGGTCACTACTTCAATTAAAGTAGGTAAAATGAGAAAAGGTTTGTAAAGGGGCATTCTATGTTAACAAATGTATTATCATTGTTCTAGTTTTATCTTTTAAATTAGAATGAGTGTCTAAGAACTAGCCCCAATCCTTTAAAATTTCTCTCTCTCCCTCTCTCTCACTTTCATGTGTATGTGTGTAAGACTCTGGCTTTTGGGCTATTTCTGGAATGATAAGGTACAGTATATTTGTGTCTACACTATTTCCATATCCTCTGTCTATGTGATCTGTATTTATAATTAATCTAGATTCTATCTTACTCAGTTTAGCACAATATTTGAGACTCAAAGTCTGACTGACTTCTGATTCTGACCATTTATAACAACGATGACGATCAGTTATAATTAATACTTGCATGACCCTCACTGCATGCCTGGTACTCTTCCAAACTCTCCTTGTGCCCTAATTCTCCTACTAAGTCCTATTAGTCTCCTTGTACTGCAGATGAGGAAATGGAGGCACAGGTATCATCAAAGACTCAGAATAATCATGGGTTGTTTAGCCCATTTTGTGTTGCTGTAATAAAATACCACAGATTTGATAAGTTATAAAGAAAAAAATTTATTCACCTCATAATCCTGGAGGTCCACACACATGGTGCTGACATCTTCTTAGCTTCCCATGGTGGCCACATGGTACTTCAAGTCATGGCAGAAGAATAGAAGGAAAGGGGGTTTGTAGCACAGAACTAAGCTGCAGACTGAGGGAGGTGCCAGGCTCAATTTATCACAATTCATACTTCTGGTAAATAATAGCCCATCAAAACCTCTTCACTTCTGTGGGAAAATCATTAATTTCTCTGAAAGACCCCAACATCTCTCAATATTATTGAATTGGGGGCTGAGTTTCAAATTTTGGCAGAGAAAAAATAAAATTCAAACCATAGTCATGAGTTCTTTGTAAACCTGAGATCCACTTTGCTATTAAACACTACAGATTTTACTTTTGTTTCCTTTAGTTTGCACACAGTGCCTATAAATCCTTCTAGGCCAGTGTCAGTACCTACCTATTTGTTCTGTTTATGTATTTAGTGGAAAAAAATCTTTTTTTTTTCAAATTTTTATAACAGTTATAAAATCCAAGAGTGACATTTATTGGCACACATTTTAGAGAGTTTCCTAAATCTGATGACTTCTGACAATGGCTTTGCCTACACTGTAGTTCAACCTGCCACTATCCACTGCCTGGACACTTAGTGTTACATCTCTGGCCTCCTTGTTTTCACGTTTTCCTTCCTCAGTTCCTCCTCACACAGCAGCTGAATGACCCGGATGCTAACGCTCCCCAGTTAAAAGCCCGTGTGGTACCTACTTCCTTTAAAGAACAAGCTTCGGACTATGTATGTCAAAGCCTCACATCTCCCGCTTATCTCTGCACTTCATTTCCCATTGCTGTATCCATCAGGGCTCTTCAGAGAAACAACACTGTGTGTGCGTGTCTGTGTCTATGTCTGTGTCTGTGTGTAAAGATACTCACTACTTTCACACAATTATGGAGGTTGGCAAATCAAAAATATGCAGGTGGGCCAGCAGGCTTACAGCTAGGGAAGATGGTCCAGTTAGAGTCCAAAGGCCACCTGCTGTGACACAGAGAAAGAACCATGGCGGATGGTTTTGGATAGTGGTATTTTAGAGAACTTTCACTTACTTTTAGGGAGACCAATTTTTCATGTTACTCAGGCCTTCAATGGATGGGTCAAGGTCTTCGCACATTATGGAGATTGATTTGCTTTGCTCAAAACCCATCCAATTCAATGCTAATCTTGTCCCCAAATGCCTCACAGAAATACCCATAATAATCGTTTGCTAAATATCTGAGTGCTCTGCAGTTTAGAGAAGCTGATTCATAAAATTAATTACTTCATAATTTTCTTACATAAAAAAATCACACCAAGTTTATCTGTGTCTTAGAGCCCGTGACCTGGAATGCTTTTCCTCTCTAGAATTTAAATTCCTCCCAGGAAGAGATTTTATTCCCCCATGACTCCAAGGAATAGCCCTCAAAATCTACATTGACAAAGCAGATGATTAAAGTACTACTTTATCTGCTCAAATAAGATGGTATATCCAGACCTGAGAACCCTAGAGGTCCCCAATTTTTGTGATATTGGAAAATGAATGGAATCTTGTCTCATCCAAAACATTTTCCTCTTGCACTATCAGAGAAACAGCATGGTCTTCTCTCCTAAATCTGTGTCTTCAAGTCATCCTTTTAAAAATAACATATATTACAACATTATGTTCCACTGATGGGCACTGAGTACACATTTCCTAAAGATGTCTCCATTCCTGTTACCTAATGGTATTGATTAGACCAATCTGCCAGATTGTGAAAGATCCTGAAACCTTGGCTCTGAAAGACTCATTCAGAGCATGTCAGAGGTAGAAGGGATCTTCAAGATCAGAAAATCCACTTCTTATTTTCCTAGATGAAAAAAAAATGAGGTTCACTGACAGTAGGTATCTCTGCACAGCCAGAAATCTTAGAGAGAAATTGAGAGAGAGAGAGAAAAATCGAGAGGCAGAGAGACAGAGAGACAGAGCTCAGTTCAAAAGTTAAGTTTCTAGTTTAAAGTTTAACTTCACAGAATGCACAAATCTCAGCAGAAGAAACGTGCTGGACCCCTATTAGCACGGAGTGACTGGTGTGAGCAAAGCCACGCTTCAAGGATTTGGGGAAAGGAGAACATGTGAGTGCATCTGTGTGCAGAGAAAGGAAATCTTGTAGGGTTCAGAAGACAAAACATAACATTCTGCCCTCCACTCAATTCCAAAAGCAATGACAAGCATATTATAGAGACCAACAGGTAAACATCTGAAATATCTTCACTGTTAACACTGACTGGAAAAACGGTGAGTCATATGTGCAGCCTCAGAGCTCACTAGTCTTCAACTGTGAGCTTCGAGGAGAAGCCATTCACAAAGAATTTAATCTGAAGAGCAGAAGTAAATATCCAAAGTCACAGCACGGTAGTGGTCCGGGTTAGGCATGACAACAAAGAGAATGAATCTCCACTGTTTATAAAGTTTTGAAAAATCATTAGTGGCACAAATGTGACTGCCTTGATATCCTGAATTGATTCAAAATGTTTCCCTTTCAAGGTAATTTAGACTTTGGGGAAGAGCCAGAACTCACGTGGTGTCAGAGCTGGTGAGTGAGATGGATGAGGAGACACTGTGATGTCTTTGTGACCTGGTCATCCCAGTGGCTGGCATTCAGCAGCAACACTCACTGTATTTTTGATTACACTTCATAAAGACACTCATTAAAGAGAACTCTAGGATCTGCTTCCCAAAGTGTCAAGAACGATGGGATAAATGTATTTGAAGCAAGGGGGGAGGATACTTTGAGGGGCAGTCATGGCAATGTGCCTTTTACTGTAATACAATTTTAAAATTTAAAATTTAAACATTCACCGTATTTTTAATTGTCCCCTGTAAATCTCTCCAGGAAGGAAAGGCAAGGGGCAGGAGCACTGGTGTAAAGGAGTGTGTCGTCACCCAATAAGAGAGAGGTTTGATGAAGGGCTGATTGGTGGGCTGGTTGAGGGGAAGGTTTGACCCTCCATGCATACAAGGTTTTTTACCAGATCAAGTCTGTTTTATGAGTACTGAGATACCTCCCCACTAGCTCCCCTTCTCATTTTATTATATAGACCTGAAAGTCATGGGTAGTCTCTATTTTCCTTTGACTCCCTAGAAATTCATATGGTCTCACTTGCTGCACAGAGTGGCCACCTAGGCGACTCCAAGACGACTGGTGGTCTCAGCTGCCCCCATTTTCTATAGGTCTTTCCCCTTCCCTAGCTCCCTACAGAGATGGACTTTGGCAGCAGGTGTGAGTTCCAACCCCATAATTTTACTTCTTTTGCATGTGACCTTGGAAAATTATCTTCTCCCAATAAATTTCAGTGTTCTCACTCATAAAATTAGATGAAAAGATTGCTGGGACGATTAAATGGAATTATGTATGTTAAACAGTCAGCCCAGGTCCTGGGATACAGGAATCAGATGTCAGTTAGTGATTGCATGCACACTGGCTTGGTGGCTGTACCACCTGCACACAGAAGGGCCCCTCACTTGGCTGAGCGCTCTGTACCCACTCCCTTCCCATTCTTGCTCTGCACTTTGCACTGCAAATCACGTAGACAGACTTGATTATCTGGTTATCCTCGCAAATCTGGGGAACAAGTCATAGAGAAAGAGGTCAGGAAAGGAAAAGTGAAATGAGAGAGGGGAGCAGGAGAGCAGAGAAATTCCTAGTTTTATTTTATTAGCCAGTTTGTCCTAGAAAATTAAGATAAAACATACTTCCTTTTTTTCCCTACAGGAGTATTTCTGTGAGAATGAAGATGGAGTGGGAGGAAAAGAGAGACTAGAAGGAGAGTTAAAAAACACATGGATTTCCAAGGGAAAATTTAACTTGTTTAATCATTGTGCTTAAGGAGTATCCAGAAAAGAAACAAAAACCAAAAAAGAAAAATAGAAAAAAATCTTTTTTGAGTGGACAAACCAAGAATATGAAACCTTTATGCGTGTCAGTATCTTGTAATCTGAGAACCTTCTTTGAGGATAACAACATACAATACATTAATCACTGGTAATTTCCTATTATCTTGTTTTGAAATTCTGTATTATTGTTTTCATTTTTTTCTGTTTAAAATAAAAAAGCCACAAACCCAAACAAAATTTCTAAAACATGTACATAATTTTTAATGGAAAATAATATATAACTAACCCAAGCAGGTGGAAAAGTAATTTTTATAGGAATGCATTTTTGGTTGTTCAGAACTTGAGATTAATTTAATGTACACTCATGAAAGACGCTGGTGATTTAAAATTTTGAGATGATTCTCGGTTTTTACAAATTCATGACGATTGGTGTTATAGTTTACATAGAAATGCCCTCCCCAAAACTCAGGAAACATAGGTGAACCTCTGGGGAGGTGACTGGATCAAGAGGGCCTGATACCCATTAGTGGATTAGTCCATGATGACCTTATAGGTAAGTGTGACCTTAGGAGTTCAAGCCTAGTTGGAAGAGGTGGGTCACTGGGGGTGTGGCCAGAAAGGGTCTGTCCCCCTCTCTCTCCTTTGATCTCTCTCTGCCATACCATGCGTGCTTTCTCCTTTGCCATGCTGCCTTGGAACCAGCCAACCATCAGCTGAAAACTCCACAAACTGTGAGCCAAAAGAAGCCTTTTCTCCTTAGAACTGTGGGTGTTGAGTATTTTGTATCATCGACAATAAAGTAAGTAAGACAATTAGCAATTATTCACTTCTCTCTCCAGCTAATGGGATTTTCTTACCAAGCCCATCCCTTCCAGGGAGGCAATTCTTTCTACTGTTTAATGTTCTGTGTATTTGTAATGATTCCAAACAGTCCACATCTTCATGTCACTTCTCCATCACCTGGGACACTTATCCTCCATCCCTAAGACATTCTTCCTTAGTGTCAGCCTCTCCAGCTATTAGGCTTGCCATTTCTTCTCAATAGGTCCTAGTTTCTGAGTACACTTTATAAAATATGGTGCCTGAACCTTAAACAATTCTATCTATAGTCAGATGAGAATAAAATAAGCACCACATTTCTACCTTTATGGCCTTTGAGTGCAATTGTTTTATCTGATGACTATGCTGAAAACTTGGCATGTATTATCCTTACCACCAAGGACGATTACAAGTGGTGGGTTTTTCATGAACTCAGCCAAAATTAGTCTCCACAGTGTCTGTGAGCTGTGGGTTACATGCATATGTAGTTTAGGGGAGATGGAAATCCATAGTTTTCACTGGATTCTCAAAGGATTCCTGGCTTGAAAAGTTTGAAAAATTTCTAAATAAAAACTACAGTACAAATAACTTGATGCAAAATAAAATTTTAAAAACTAGTGGCAGAGGTAAATTCTTTAAAATGTCACCTAAATGCTTGAATACTTTGTAGACATAGACACATGCCAATCTGGCCAGTGTTTTGGTGAAGGAAGGAAAGGGCCTTTTGGTTTCATTTGGTTGGAATTTAGCATTCATTGTACAAGTAGCATACTAATAAAAGCATCATATCAGATTTCCAGATTCAGTTTGTTTCAAGTGAAGGAAAAATTTTAAGACACTAAAGAAATAATATGAATTCAGAAGTTTAGGTTGTTGTAAGTTCGTGGTAGATATCTAGAGTTGTCATGTTCACACTTAATAACATTTATTAAGTGATTTGCCTTTCTCAAGTCTTTTCAAAATATTCAACTTAGTTGAATCAACAACTCTAATTACATTTCACCCAGTTAAGTAAAGCTGCGCTGAATACTATAACTAATATTGTTGGAGCTCACAAAGGGGAATTCCATGAGTAGCACCTCTTTTGCACCCAGGTTCTGAAGAAGTTGAAAATAAAACAAGGCAAATATTGTACTGTGGTCAGAATACCACTTTGGTAGTGATAGAAGCCAGGGTGGAAGAACTTTAATTCTTTAGAAAAGTTGAAAATGTAATTTGACACTGTGCCACGACTTTACCTCTTAGTCCCAGTAAGTCCTGGAGTGGGCTGGCCTTCCTTCACAGCCAAGGAGGTGTTGAGAGAGCCAAGAGAGAAAAGCAATGGTAAGTCAGCCATCCCAGGGGTTTTCCTACTTTGTCATTCTTAAATTACTCTGTCCCCCCAGGGTTAGAATGAATGAAGAAGAGGAAAGAGTTCAGAGAGTATTTAAGGAAAATTCTTCATTGTGGAACCAAAAAATGAGAAAAATAAATTCCCCTTAACAGTCACTGCAGTGCAGTTGACCTCAACACGGTCAGTAGCAAACCTGTCTGGTCCCCTGAGCACGTGCATTGGTCACGTGCCTGGCTCCACTGGAGAGCAAGCAGCCACCCACCGAGTGGGTGTGAACCTCCACTGTGCTTTTCTGAAGCAGTGAGCGCCAGCTCATCCTCCTGGGTCATAGAAATCGGTTAAGAGAGCTTCACACAGTCAGCAGTATCTAAATGTCTAAGCAAGTCTCTGTCCGTAAGAAGCATCTGTGTGAGTTAAGTACTGAGTCCTTTACATTTTATTTATTTCAGAATATGGTTTTAGCATGTCATCCAATTTTCATGGACGCTAGGAAGCAAACACTTTTCCTGCAGGAAAAATTGAAAACTTACTTTTCTAAAAACTCTAGAACCTTTAGGATACTTTATGATAAGAAACATAGCTTGTAATTATTGCAGTATTAGAAAAAGGTGTAGAAAGCTATTAGCATAAAGTTTATGCCCATCAAATACAATGACAAATATCTTTAGCAAAGATAAAAACTAAGGAAATGTGTTGGACCCTCAAAAAAACTTAGCTAAAAGTTTATCTTAAGTAAATTTAATAAAACTTAGATATTTGCTTAAAATTCTTTTTCCCACTTAGAAGGTTTTTAAATATGACCTGGTATTGCAACTGCTTTTTAAAGATCTAATTGTCTTTGTTTGCAAAGTTCCTAAAAGGGAGCAAAGTAATTATTTTAAAATGTCATTCTTATTTTAAACATTTCAAACCTCAAGATAGAAAACATGCATACGCATCACAAAAATTTATTAAACAAATTCTGATTCTTACTTTAGGTGAGCCAACTGGGGATAGTTTTTAAACTTTCTTTCCTTCCAGGAAGGAGGAAAATCCCTAATGATCTTCTTTGGAAAGCAGGTACTGTTTTTGTTTTTCATTATTTAAAGTGAAGTCTTCCAACTTAGGTCTCAGCTACCCTTCCCTTCCTCTTATCTCTGCCTCCACAATTGCCCTAAATATTTGTGATTGCTCAGTGCTTTTGTGCATTTTAAAACCGAAATTTTCATAAAGCAATTCTCTAACTGCCAATATAAAGGATTTTGAGAACACATGTCTAAGAAAGGAGTGGGAGACTGACATAGTGACTCAACTGAAAAAAAATCTTTCACATAATTACAAACATATACAAGTGTTAAGAGTCCTGGCTTTGCAAAGTCAAATCTAGCACATGAGTTGTATAAAAATACATGCACACAACAGAGAAGATTGCTGTTTTTGGTTTCAGGAGAACTTACATTGGTTGAGGTTTTTGTTTTAGTGTAGCTGTATTGCAATCTAATGCTTTATTGTCACCAGCCAGTACTTGCGTATGAAATTGATTTAATGAGTTTCAATAATTTAACAAATAAACAGAGTAGAAAACAATAGAGTGCTTCATATTCATATGTGGTAACTATACATTGTACTGTGAAAATTGTATTGGCTTGTATATTATATACATGTGGATTGTTGTTCTCTCTCTCTCTCTCTCTCTCTCATTGCCTCATCTCACCATTGTCCCAAGAGCAATGGGGCCACTGACCATGTACTGAAACTTCCAAAACAGTGAACCAAAATAAACCTTTGCTTCCTTTATATTGAGTCTTCAGGTATTTTGCCACTGCCATGGAAAGCTGACTAACATAACCACTGATTACTGCCAAATTATGACCTTCTTGTTCATTTTTGTTGTACTTGACAAATATACAACATTTGACACTGTCAACCACAACCCCAGGTTTCTATTTAAAAGTCAATTCTTTAGCTTATGCCATGTTTCCTCCCAAACTTTTCTATTTCCTGACCATTCTTTATTAGCTTGTCTTTACCCAGATAAACATTTCTTAGCTCTCTCCTGCCTACCCATCTAGCCTTACCTCCTGTCTCATCATCAGGACCATTATCCTCCAGCAGAACCAATTACATGCAGTTCTTCAACCAATTAGGTCATTCCATCTTCATTTCTTTTATCTAAACTCTCCCCTGAAAAATTACCAAATTTTTTCTGAAGAAATAATGTTCAAAATCTTTTGGCTATCACCAACATTGCACCACATGTCTACAATCCATTATCAATCTATCTCCTGTCTATCTATATCTGTAGATAGTATACGTGTTCACACACATGATGAAAAGTAAATGTTTAGAGAAACTTCCCCTTTACTTTGAGTGTATGCTTATTTTGCTCTTCCCTTTCTTCTCTTTCTTTTCTGTTTTAGAGTATGAAAGTCCTATATCAATAAATTCATTTTATGGGTTTCAGTATAAAATAGGTTATAATCCATTCATGGGAAAACACCATGGAGTGAGCTGGATACCCTTTTTTTTTAACCAAATCTCTCTTCTTTGTGTTTTTTTTTCCTGGGCCATTTTTGGCAGTGTAAAATGCTCCTTTGCTGTGCCTTCAGGGTGCAACACTACAAGGTCTTCTTAGCGCTTCGTACTTGCTAGCTCCACAACTTGGACAGGTTCACTCATTCAACAGACATTTACTGGAGTCCGTTCTGTGGAAGGCAATGCATTGGAGCTTGGGGATGCTTACGCCAGGTAAATAGCGAAGATACTCGCCACGTCTGACCTCACAGAGCTTGAATACCTTCTGTCTCCTGGAACGTAGACCTTCCTGATTAATCTGGTTAAAGTTTAGCAAGTTGCCACAAGCTGGAAGATCTTTTTGTCTTTCTGCAGTACTTGAGATTGAACCAAGAGTCTTTGCATTGAGCTATATCCTCAACCCCTTTTTATTTTATTTTTTATATTGGCACAGCATCCTGCTAAGTTCTAAATTACCCAGGCTGGTCTGGAAGCTTTCTGCCTCAGTCTCCAAGAGTGCTAGATTACTGGTGTGGACTGCAACTCCCAGCCCTGTGGAATATTTTTACTACTTAATTCTACCTTCATTTCCCAATGAAAACATCTAATCATATATGAAAATGGAACAGTCCCCAAAATAGGAAGAATTTAGTTTCTATAATTTTCTGCAACTGATGAACTTTTTTTTTTCAACTCCTGTTGGGAGTCAAGGGTAAAACATTGCCACATAAAGCCAAAACAGAGTCAGTTCTATAGTTTCCCAGGCAGCTTTGGTTAAGATTTGCTAGTTTTTCTCTCCATCAAAGTAGACAGAAATCTCCTTAAGGGGAGATAGAATCATATCTTCTATTTTTTATTCATTGCCATAACTTGAGCATTATAGATGCTCAATACATGTTTTACTGATTAATAGTTTGTTGACTCACATTCATAAAATGAGTCCCCCATTTTAAAATGTGAATCTTGAAAGGGTAGATCTCACATATGTGCAAAGCTCCTTTTCACATGAATTTTCACCTCTAGTTTTGATCCAGCTCATGGACAATTATGTCCACAGTTATAAAGCCTTTTCTGGTTTCACCA
>PVJX010005400.1:0-62260 GCA_004027295.1 Dolichotis patagonum
CCCCCCCCCCCGTCCCACACCCCTGCCTCCTGCCAGCCTGGCTAGGATGAATCTGCATCCTGCATCCTGCACCACAAACCCCTTCCGAACGCAAGTCCTGGCAGAGGCCGGGCCAGGCAATCGAGGAGCCCCGATGCGCCATAAAAGAAAATGAGGGCTGTTACTGTTTATGGGGTGTAAAGGGCTACGAGGAACCGCCACAACTTCGGAGGCCTGAGCGCCTTCCAGATGTGGCCGGGAAATTCGGCCTCACTCCCCACCTTTCTTCTCCTTCCCTGCCCCCACCCCACCCCTGGACTCCAAAGTTGACTGTTCAAACGCGTGAAAGAGGAATCAGGGCGCGGGTGGATGGGGCGTCTCCTCACCTCCACCCCCACCGCGCCACCACGTTGGGACGCCCTCTGTTGCTGCAGACAGAGGGAACTTCAAAGAATGCGTAGTCAGGGTGTGCCATTAAGGCCGGGTCTGCGAACTGTCTGGAATTCGGCCCTTAATGAGTTTACAACTGTCCAGCCCCAATTAGGATATTCCACCAAAGCCCTTTCATTTGTTTGCTCTGTCTGCTGACGATAAAGCGGCTGCGGAAACAGCTCTCTTTTATGGGCATTGTCCCCTCCACAGCGTAGATTCCGGGCCCCACGCCGACCCCAGAGGAGGAAGCCCTCACCCCACCTTTGGAAACAGGACACTGCGCACCGCTGCGCTGCCACTGCCGAAGTTCAGGCGTCCTGGGGACGGCTGGGGCTGCAGTGCGAACGCGATACCAGCAGATGGCAGTGTGGCTCCACCAAAGAGATGCTCGCGCCGCCATCTCCGGCCGCCGCGACCCTGGGAAGTTCCTAAAATGTCGACTTGACGCGAGCCTTTCTGCAATGGGAGCCCCGCATTTGAGTGAACAGCAGTCGTATATTTTCTGTGCTGTGCATGCCAGACTAGAAGCCTCCCTGGGACACAAGCATGCGGCGGGGTCTTGCCGACTCTCAGTGCTCGCGCCTTCCAGGCCTCGTCGCCAGAGCGCAGAGCTGCTGGGCTGCAGGCGTTCTCGAGACAGCAGGGTGGTGGCTCCAAGTGCGGGGACGGATCCCGGTCACCTCAGCCCTGCACAGGCCTTGGGGCAACGAGGACATGCGGACGAAGCCTACAGACCCCGGACCTGATGACCCTACAAAGGGCGCACGCAGTGGTCACAGATTCCGCGGCGGCCCGGGAGGTCCCTGAAACTTGCACCTCGGTTCAGGCCTGGGACAAGACCCGGCGAAGCAGCACTGGAGAGAGAGCCAGGTTGAATATGTGACAATAAAATTAGACGGGTGAAAACTGGGCATAAAGCCACCGTGTCTAGTACAGGTCGTCTCCAGGGAGTTGGCTGGCATGGGGAATCTCTGGGACAGACCAGGAAATGTTTGGTTATTCTAAAATAAATGTGATGTTTAAACTAACAGTTGTGACATCACCCTGACTCCAGAACTGGCGCTCCCGTCCTGGAGCCCATAGTTTCTCTGGCAGCTACATTTCTCTGGTTTAGAGGTGCCAAGACTGCTCAGGCGCCTCCCCGCCGAGGAAACGAAGGGAAGGGACCCTGTCCACGCTGCGCCGCCTCTGTCCGACCCTAAGTGGGGACCGTGCTCTGGAGCCTCTGCAAAGGTGGCTGGTGCGAGGATCCACCACGGGTGTAGAATGGACAGTGGCTTCGAAGGGAAACACAAAAACAACACAGAACCTTCCCAAGCACCTCGGAGCCCCGTGAACACGCCACCCGGTGCATTTATTTGGGTTGTAATAGTCTGTGCCAAGCCCGCAAAATGTTTACGACCTGCGCCTCCACGCTGAACCTGTGTAAAACTGGGGACTGCATTTTGACTGCCATCTCTCCTGCGTGTGTGGTGTGTGTGTGTGTGTGTGTGTGCGCGCGCGCGTTCTCTATATACACACGCGTTACAGACACATCTTCATTATATTTGCATATATAATGCACATTATTTCGCAGCATCTGATTGTAAAAGGGGTTTTATTGCTTTCCTGCGAGTCAATATGGCTTTGTACCCAGAGTCAGAAAACTGTTTATGTAGTAACAAATAAAAACCGAGATCATTCACTAGGCGCAGATATAAAGCTTGATTTCTGTAATTACAAATAAAGTCATAGAGTGTTGGTAACCGCTTCTCTCCATCAATCACAGAAGCCGCAGGTAGGTACAGTTCGGCCGGGAGCCGCAGAGCCCTCATGGGCTGCCGGGCAGGCAGGTTCTCCCTTGCCCTTGGCCGGCTGGCGGCTGGGAAGCTGCTCTCCCTCCCCTCTGCCAGGGCGCCGCTTCCCGCAGCGGCAGCGGCTGCCCTCCATCCAGGCCGACCCTGGGCTGGCTGAGCTCATTTGCACTCCTCGGGAAGATTTGGTCCACACCAACCCACCCACTGCTCGCTTGATGGAGAGCAGATCTCAGCCTGCAAGCGAAGGGTGGGTGGAAGCATTGGAGAAGCAAATCACCGGCTGCCCATAGGTGCCATGTGCAGAGTTTATAGTCTTAACTGGATTAAAATATTGTGGACTATCTGGTAATAATCAGAGGTAACACTCTTTAGCAGTGAGTGAGAGGCTAACTCAGGAGAGCAGTGGAAAAGTCTGAAGATAGCCAGGCTGATTAGAAGCTGGCCTACCTACCCCTGCTCCAGGTCGCGCGTCAACGAGTATTTCTTTGAATAGTATCACATAAGCCAATACCTTTTTGTCTTTTCAGTCAAATAAGTAAGGAACCAATAGCTCAGGAACACATGATTAAATAGGCTTTATTGAAAGCCTGGTATTCGTTGGGCCCTTTTATTTTAAAATCCAAGCACAGGAGGCAGGAAGGGAGAGAGAATCTCAGAAACGAAAGAGAGGTTTTGGTGCCCATGGGACTCGGCCCAGTTGGCTGACTTCAGCTCAGAAGTGCCTAGGTTTGGCGGGCGGTGTCTGGATCCTCCTTGGCTGGGGTATGGGGCAGAGCACTCTGGCAAGACCTCCTGGACGCCTGCCGTTCCAAATCCAGGGAAGAGATGATCTTGCTGCTGCCCAGCCTTCCCTTGGCAGTGAAGTCCTACCTGCCTGCAATCCCTGAAATCACTCCCTACTCGGGCTGTTTGTTTGCCTTGCTTAGGACAGGGTCTATTTTAAACGCCATCGCTGTGAGCCACTGCAGTCGCCTGAGTCTAGACAGAATGTGGCGGCTTGGCTGGGTCTTTCTCTTTGCATCTTGCTCTGTGTCACCAGAGGAACAATTTATTGGTCTAAAGCCATCTAATTCCACCCCTTTGATCTAGCCTTCTTTTTTGCTTCCTTGCATCTTCTTGAACTTTCTTAGGTTTTTTATTTCCCTGCCAGAAGACGATGTTATTTGGATTTTCTCCCTCTGGGCTTACCTACTCTGTTCCTGGTCTGAGATTTGGTGTCATCCTGAACCACTATAAAGGACATTCCGGATATTGCCCTTCCCCCGCCCCCCCAGATCCCCGTCTCCTGAGGTACACAGCCCAGCACCCACCTGCCCCCACCTCACACCAAAGGCTGACTCCTTTACTAGGTACAAGCTGGGGCTCCTGAGTAATCGATTGGAACCATCTTTTCTCTTTTGTGCTCCCAGGGTCCCGGAAAAGGTGTGGTGAGCCAGGGTAGTCAGGACCTTCTGAAAGTGAAGAGGAGTGCTTTGTATACAAGGAACCAAAGTCTATAATTTAGAGGAGAATTTCCGGAGCAATTCTATTGTGAGGTTGGGTTTATGGTGTGCAATCTAGCTGGGCAGTAAAAAGTGGCCAGGCTTCCAGTGCAGCCCGGGAGTTTATGAGGCGTTTAGGGTTCGCCCTATCATCCTCCACAGAACAGTGGGTAGCAGGGGTTCAGTTGGTCGAATGCTGCAGCAGGGGTCAGAGGCCTGGGAAGGTAGGTGCTGTATAGGGGTGTCTGGGTAGAAGGGAAGGAGAGTACTGTACACTTAGCTTTGTGCTGCTACTTGCAAAGATGCAGCTGCCAGAGCTGCATGGCCTTTATGGAGGGCTCCCTTGTTTTTGGCGTCTCCAAAAGAAATCAGATCTGCAAGGGTTTGGCGTCTCCAAAAGAAATCAGATCTAGGGGTACCTAGATCGCCTCTTTCCACTCCAGTTCAACTCTGAAGCTTCAGTTGTTCCCAGACACTGCCACTCACAAGTTGGAAGTCCAGGGATGGCTGGGGTGAAAGCTACTAGAAGTCTCACCGGTGCTGGGGGTGGATGGAAAAGTGCAGAGCCTGAGGTTCTTCCTCGTTGAGGGTGTAGGGGACAGAGATGCTCTGGGAGCCAGGGGGATTCAAAGGACGTGGGGAGGGCAAAGCCATTTATTGGGCTACCAGAGGCCAGCCAGGTGCCCAGAAGCGAATGCAGTGAACCTCCAGGGCTGCTGTGTCCCGTAGGAGGCACAGGGAACCCCATGTTAATAAATCTGTTGGCAAGTGAGACTCATTAGTAGATAAATATTTCACTGCTTCCTTTAGGGCGGATAAACAGTGCGCTGCAGATTACGAAAAGGAAGCCGCGAGATACTGACTTTATTCCACCCACATGGTTCCAGTTTGCCGTGGTTTTCTGGCTGCTGAAAGCAACGCTGCGCCTGCCCGTCTGGCTCAGAGTCTAAGTCCGGCCTTTGGTCCACTGGACCCAACAGAGACGCGGGCAAAGAGGAGCTCTGCCCACAGCCCAGACCTGCCAACCAGGCCGCAGGGAGGGCGGGCGTGTGGGGCGCAGAGACCCGCGGGGGCTGCGTCAGCGGTCCGCACGCGGACGTGGGGGAGCCACACGCTCGGTCCGCGGCGCACTCCCCGGCGGGAGCGCTGCTCCGGGCCGCACCTGGTGGGCACCGCCGGCCCCGCCGGGTGGCAGGCCGGCCGCGCTCCCCTCCAGCCGCGGAGCCCGCGGCCCCTTCCCGCAGGGCGCGCCGAGCGCGGGCGGACCGGCGGCCGCGCCTGGGAGCTCCCGGCTTCCATTCTGGGCGGCCGCGGGCCCCGGCGAGCGGGGCCACCTGTGAGCGCGGCCGAGATTGGCGGAGGCGGTCATGTGGGCGGTCACGTGCCGCGGCGAGCTCCGTCCAAAAGAAAATGGGGTTTGGTGTAAATCTGGGGGTGTAATGTTATCATATATCACGCTACCTCGTAAAACCGACACTGAAAGCTGCCGGACAACAAATCACAGGTCAAAATTATGAGTTCTTCGTATTATGTGAACGCGCTTTTTAGCAAATATACGGCGGGGGCTTCTCTGTTCCAAAATGCCGAGCCGACTTCTTGCTCCTTTGCGCCCAACTCGCAGAGAAGCGGCTACGGGGCGGGCGCCGGCGCCTTCGCCTCGACCGTGCCGGGCTTGTACAATGTCAACAGCCCCCTCTATCAGAGCCCCTTCGCGTCCGGCTACGGCCTGGGCGCCGACGCCTACGGCAACCTGCCCTGCGCCTCCTACGACCAAAACATCCCCGGGCTCTGCAGTGACCTCGCCAAAGGCGCCTGCGACAAGGCGGACGAGGGCGCGCTGCACGGCCCGGCCGAGGCCAGTTTCCGCATCTACCCCTGGATGCGGTCTTCAGGTAGGCGCAGCCGCCGGCGGTCGGGTGGGTCTGGCGGGCGGAGCGGGAGCCCGAGCTGCCGCGCTCGGGGCGCAGGGCCCGGGAGAGCTGGGCCAGGCGGCTGCGAGCGAGCGGCGGCCCCGTGACTCCTGGCGGCGCTGCCTTTCTGGTTTTAATTAGAGCTGAGGCGCCATTGCGTGGAGAGCCCGTAGCATTGTATGTAAATGAGGCCCATAAAACTTTTTATGGCCCAATTAATGGTTTCAATCCTCGTAAATTTATTTAACTCCATTTGCCTTGGAATTTTAGCATTGAGTTTGTTCCCTGTTCTCTCTCCTCTCCCTTCCTCTCCCTCTCCCTCTATCCTTACCTCCCTTTCTTCTCCCTCCCTCTTTTTTCTTTCAGCCTTGATTTTCTTTCTCAAAAAAAGAGAGAGCCAAACCCTCTGTGGCCCCTCACCCACCCCTTCGCCAGGGGCCATCTGAAGACGGGAGGGAAAGGGACGGAGGGTCGGTGTGCCCTAGGAAGGTCCCGGGGATGGGGTGGAGAGCTGATGGGGAGGGTCGCCACTGGTCTGGGAAGGCTGGGGACCGGCTGGGCTCGCCTTTGAATGCAAAAGTGCAGCGTCTCCCACTTGCCCACACTCTATATTTACAATTTCCCTTTGTCAGGGGGAAAGCAGGACATTGTGGAAGCGTAGCCGGCTGGAAAGGTCGGCTGGTTGTAAAGTTGGAATTCTGCTTCTTCCCTTCTTACAGAGCTGCCTGCCGTCTGGCTCCAGCTTAGGTCTTCCTCTAACACTGGCCCCCTCTACCTCCAGCTCTGCTCTGCATTTTGGGGCGGAGGGGAGCCATTGGTTTAGTTCTGGGTAGGGAAGAAAGTGCACCCTCTGGACAGCAGCCTGGCTAATTCACTGTTCTTTCCGTGTCCCTGCCTGCTCATCTATCCATGTGTCCATGTGTCCACATTTCTATTCCCAGGACCAGACAGGAAGCGAGGCCGCCAGACCTACACGCGCTACCAGACCCTGGAGCTGGAGAAGGAGTTCCACTTCAACCGCTACCTGACGCGGCGGCGGCGCATCGAGATCGCCCACGCGCTCTGCCTCACCGAGCGCCAGATCAAGATCTGGTTCCAGAACCGCCGCATGAAGTGGAAGAAAGAGCATAAGGAAGAGGGTTCCACCCCTCCTGCAGCCCCCGAGGGCGCGGTGCCCTCTGCTGCTGCCGCCGCTTCTGCCAAGGCCGATGAGGAAGAGGAGGAAGAGGAGGAGGAGGAGGAGGAAGAAGAGGAATGAGGGGCCAAGCCAAGGCCCTGGCTGCATCGGACAGTCGGAAAAGCGTCTTTAAGAGACTCATTGGTTTTATTTACAAAAAATGGGAGGAAATAAAAGAAAATGTAAAAAGAAAAAGACCCCAGCTCCCAACAGCACCCACCCCATCAACCAATGTAGCTCCCAAATTTCTGAACTGAGAGGCTATGAAGACTAGATCACCTTGGGATCCCCTTTCCCTCTGAGAATTCCAATAGATATACCTAGCCCCCGGCCAGCGCTCTGCATTGGCATGGCCAATATACTACCTAGCACAGGCCTCCTTGAGAGGCATCCCCAAACTACCTATGGGCCCAGCTGCAGTGGGCCTCCACTTCCAGGAAGTCTCCTAGTGTCCCACCACTGGCAGACACCCAGCACCACACCCCATCCCCACAGGAACACAATTCTTTCAGTACTACCTATTAGCCCCAAACTACCTATTTATGCTGGCTGGCTTGCCTGCTACTTGGTGTCAATGTCCCCTCCCCCCCAAGACAGGCCCCTGTTGCTTGCAGCCAACAGTCTTTGGGGTCCCCAAGGTGTCACTGGGAAGGCACTGGGGTCCAGGGTTCAGGGCATTGGCTTCTATTTAAATTGAAAAATAATATATTTATTCCAAAGCATACTGAGTGCTGCAACCTAGAATCCCTCTTTGTGTGGCTTGGACATCCCAAGTTCAGGCCCATCACCCCCTACTTCTGGAGGGGCGTATTCCTGAGCGGGCTGCAAACCTCTGGGTTAGCTTCTGCTTTGCAGGACTGTGGAGATGTTCCCAGCATCTGTGTGTCTTCTCCCCTGGCTCCTGTGTCCTACTGTTCAGCCATGTCAAATATATACACCCTGACTTTTCCTAAGATGGCAAATACTGTATATTTGAGATTTTTTTGGTCATTTCTATAGTGTTGGAGCTCATTTGTAAAGAAATGTCTTGACTCGGGAAGGATATGTTAATGGGGTGTCTTTATAGCATGGTGTGTTGTCTTGAACTATGTAGTGGGTGGGGAGGTCCAATGCTCTCCCCAATGCCCGTCATCTCCTGTGTTGTACTGTGTCCCTGTACTCTCCAGCCTGATGTTCAGGGACAGAACTGTTCCCAGTCCAGCTAACCATGTTTTATGTAATAAAAATAAAGATGCTTGGTCACAAAGAAACATGGAGTGCTTTATCTAGAGGGGCTGGGGTAACAGGAGGTGACGAAAGCTGAAGGGCAAGTCCTGGCTGTGTGTGTGTGTGTGTGTGTGTGTGTGTGTGCACACGCACGTGCCTAAGAGGCAATTGGGAAGCAAAAGTGGATGACTCCGTTCTTGGCTTCAAGTGCTGCGTTGTCCATGTATTAGTGTATAGGCATATCATGTCTGCTTTTATATCTGTATGTGTGGATTGGTATGGGTATGTACGTGCCTATTTTTGAATGTGTATGATTGGGTGTATATTTTTGCTTTGTTTTATAATTGTGTATATAATCTGTGTCTATCAATGTGTATACTTATTTCCATGACCATAACTGAGTGTGGATTTTTCTGTGTGTCCACAATTACACGTTTTCTGTGTCTATAATTTTGTTTGTCTCTTTGTGGATACTTTCGTCTGATTTCTCTCTCTGTGTGTGCAAATATCTAAATCCTTTGACAATAGATCTTTGGCAGATGCATTATACTTTATAACCCTTTTTAAAAACCTCCAGAAATTCCAACAGTGAATTCCAAATCCACCTTTCGCCCTAAGGCTGGCGGGTGGGCACTGAAGAGGGTACTACCTACCCTGCAACAGATTCTGGAGTCCGCATGCGCCCTAACTCAGTCCTAGGGTAGAAAATGGAATTCGGGGACCCCTGCCGCAGCATCCGCACTCTGCCTTCAGGCGGGCGGAGGGCGCCCCAGGAGCCGGCACTGCAGCAAAGGGGTCCGAGGAGGGGCAAGAGCTGCAGCCCCCGCCCGCGCAGCCTCACTGGGGGCGTCTGGGTGCGGGAAGAACGGGGGGCTGGGGAAGGGGCGCGGGGCTGGGGCCGTGGGGCCAGTGCAAAGCATCCTGGGCGCTGCTAGCGAAGACTCCACTCCTGCCTGCTGCCTGGGTTGGGACAGCTTCCTGTGACTCTTTTTATAAAATCTGACCCAAAAAGGTCTGTAAAACCTGCTGCCCAAGTCCGGGCGGCCTCGGTGGTAAGATGGCGCCGGTGTAAGAGCTGCCTCCTCTTAGTGATGGGGAAAGGGTCATAAATCCGTTGTTGTTTATGAAAATTTACAACTTTGCAATACAACTTTATGAGTTGTTCGGCCCTTCCATTGGCCGCTGTCGGTCATGTGGATGAGAACCGTGAACATGAACTTTTTTATAATTTCCCTTGCGAGAATAGAGCCGCATTCTTTTGCTCCGCTCCATCCTGCCTGCTTCGGAGCTCTGCCTTTCCAGCCCAGCTGGGCTGCGCTTTGTCCGCCGATGTCCAGCGAGGGGAAGCCCCGGCCAGGTCCGGCACGGCCGCTCCCGCGGGAGGTGGGGCGCGCCCGGTTCCCGGCGCCGCGGCGGCCGCTTTTCAACTCTCAACCTGGCTAATTTCCTGCGTCCCCTGGCACCAGGAAGGATGACAATTCTTCTCTGGGCTGCCGGAGCGACAGCTGTCAGAGGAGCAGGAGCTTCTGGGAGCCGCCATCTGAAGGTGAGAGATGGGGGGGGAGAAACAGGAGCAAAGGTGGTGAGATGCCAGTGGGAGAAGGCAACTAGGGAGGCTTTGAAAAGGGACATACCCACCACACCCCCACGCGCCGGTCCCCGTGCACCCCACGGCCCACTTACACACACACACACACACACACCCCACCACCACCAGCCGCACCCCACACCCCGCCCCGTCCCCCCTCCCCGCCCTGGATCACCGGGGCAGTAAGTGCCCGCCCTCCGTGGCACAGCGCCCTGGCACAGGCGGCAGCACTTGTGCCTCTCTCCCCCTTTCCCCAGCCGGGCTGGGAAGCAAGAGCAAGTGATCCCGCACTTTGCGTTTCCTGCCAGCCTCAGGGTTTGGCCTGGGGGGGGGTTGTTCTTGTTTTTTGTTTTGTTTTGTTTTTACATTCACGGCCCAGTGGGTTCCACTGAATTCCCCAACAACAGGAGACAGCTCCCGACCTGGGGAGGTGAGAAGAGGTGAGGAGGAAAGTGAGGTAACCCACATGCGTTTTATTACCGTCGACGCAGCACCTTCTAGCTCCTGGGAGCTGGGTGCGGAGAGAAAGGTAGAACAGGGAAACAAACAAAAAACTTACTAATTCAGCCAGAGTTCTTTGCTGGTTGCCTGCTTCTCTTCGCCTGGTTTTCCAATGAGAGAGGTGTCTGCAGAGCTGAGGAGGCAATAGGTGCATGGGTAGAATTCTGTGTCGGAGGAGAGGACGGGGTTAATTGTTTGGGTGTTACTCGGTGGGATGTTTTGAAGCGGAGAACACTGTGGTAAGAGTGCAGGTGGCAGCTAAGGTTGAAAGAAGGACGTAAACCGAGTCTGGGCAATAGGGGGACCCCCTCCAACCCAGCTGGTCTCAGAGAGCTGGCAGCGTGCGCCACACCTCCCGCGAGCGGGGAGAGGACCGGGGAGCTAGCCGGGAGGAGGCTTGGAGGGAGTCCTGGCGGTGGCTTTGCACAGTGCGTTGACGCGAACCTGGCGTGGCCGGAGGAGTGCGTACGGACCAGATCTGCCCCGGGGAGCTCCGGGCGACAAGAATCGATCTCCAGGTTCTGGGCTCGAGTTCTACCGTGTTTGTTCGGTTTTTGTTTGTTGTTCCTGTTATCTTCCCGTCTTAAGATAATATCTTGGTATGCATCAGATAACCAAGGAGGGGTGTACGTGTTTATGTCATTCGCCGTGGCGTTGGGTGCGCTCGGGCAGATAAAGCGGCGCATTTGCCTTGTAGGGCCGTTGGCTGCCCGACTGCGGCTGCCTCGGGCAGATTATTTATTGTGACCGAGATGGCGCTCGCTGCTGCCACGCTGTGGCCGTCGCCGGGACCGGCGCCAACCGCAGCTCGCGTCGTGCAGCCTGGCGCGACTGCTGTGCGGGCCCCATAGAAATTCCCCTGAAGGCAGGGGAAGGGGGGACGAAAGGGGACCTGAAGGGCGGCCTTCCAGGGTCTGTTTGGCTGGGAAATCTACCGGCCACCGCCACCCCAGACTGAAGCCAGACGCCGGAATAGACTCGGGTCCTTCCCTCTTCCCCACCCCAGCACCATCGAGACTGGTTGCACGGGCCGCCTGGCATGTCATGGCTGCTTCTGGTCAAACTGCGCGTCCCAAGGAGCCCTGGTGTCGCACGCCGGTTGGGGGAAAGCGCTGGTTTTGGGATTCCGACATCGGAGAGACCACTTGTAGTCCTGAGGCCTGCTGGCCTAGCTGGCCCTGAGAAGTGTTGTTTATGACAAGGAAGGTGGATTTGGGCTCCAGGCGAGAACCTGTGACAGGCAGAGGCCGCACCTGTGTGCTGTTCGTTGTGGCCTGAGCCACAATGAAGGTAGAATGTGGGCCTTCAAGGTCTCCACACATCGCTGAAGGCCTTCCTCCAGCCTGGCAGAAGTATAGGAGCTCAATGGGCAGCCCAGGGCAACAGCGGAAGGTGTGACCCTACTGGACATCCTGGCCCAATGAGAGAAACTGAAAGGTAAGTTTGCTTTCTGTCTGCCTTTGACAGAAAAGAGAGAGCCCTGGGGTGGCCATTCCCACCATCCAGGACAGGTTCTAGGGAGGGTGTGGGGCTCCTATATTGTCTGAATGGGTTCTTCCTTGTGAATCTCTTACTCTCCTCCATATATATATATATATATATATATATATAGAGAGAGAGAGAGAGAGAGAGAGAGAGAGAGAGAGATTGATAAATTGTTTGGCTGCAAACATAATATGTACTAGTCTTGACTATTATGCAAAGATTTCAATTTAATATATTATTTTTTCCACTTTAGTGTTTACAAACACTAGAAATATAATATTTTCTGAATCTGGGCTGAACAATCAACTTTTTTCATTTGCTAGGACAATTACTAGATGGAGAATCCAGGTCAAAGCAAAACAATAATAGTAGTAAACTGTCAGTAGCTCCAACACTATGTAGAACATGGAGGCGTGAAAGGGAAATTATAAATGCAAGCATTTATCAACATCTGCAAAATGGTAATTTTCATCTTAAATAACTTGCTTGAAATTACTGTTATCTGATGATTTTAAGACATAATAACTCAAACATGATTTTCTTCAAACATAGCTTTTAAGGGAAAATTTTCCCTTTTTATTTTTCTGACTCTTGGGTGTTTCCTTTCACCTACTGGGTCCTTTCCTTGAAGAAATCTGTGGGAAATGTGAAAATTTATCCTCTTCTGAATGACCCTTTACATGTAAAGGAAAAACTTTCCCTCTCTGGATTGATTAAGGTACAGGCACAGGCTTCCCCAAGCATTCAAGAGTGCCATCGTGGGCTCTGTGGAGGCTGCTGCTGCCGACAGTAGCTATCTTTTTCAAATTCTTCTTTTTTTATTTTTGGTGAAGGGAAGTGAGGAAAAAAATCAAAAAGCAAGAAAGAAATCAAGGAAATCATTACCAGATTCCTAGGGGAGTATTGCCAATCCCCCCACCCCCACCCCATTCCTGAACCCCATGAGCCTATATTGGCCAGGGTTTTACAGAGCTTAAGAGTAGTCTCCCGAAATCCAACCAAATAATGTCATTTCTTTGACCTCCACAGAATTGAGGATTTTAAAGCCAATTCAAGGAATTTTACAAGCCCAACAAACAGTCATAAAAATGCCACTGGACTGATACAACATTTTACAAAACGAGATTGATCCCTGTGTTGTAAAAGTGAACCGTCCTGAAGGCACACCTCTCAGAGAAGAGAGAGCAGCCCAGGACAGGCTTTTCGTGTCCTATCTGGGAACTGCCAGGCCTGGGACCACAGTGAAAGCAATTCAGGATTTCTGGGGCCTGTGAGAAAACTTCCCTATTCTGGAGGTACTGCCAGTGGCAGTCTTGGAAGGCAAGAAAGAGGACTGGCCCCATGACCATGTCAGCAGACAGGCGCCCCGGAAACCAAGCCCATTAATTATTGTGCATCCTTGGGCCCCTGTCCAGCTGTTCCCTATGCCCTGCTCCACCAGGGACTATCTTCAGTGTATCTTCAGTGCCTCTGAGATGAGGAGGGAGAGTCCCCATTTGGATTTTTCTGTCTCAGCTTCTGAGCAGCTTGGTGGCTGCGGGGAGTCCCAGAGCACTAGGCGAGGGGCAGCAGTCTGAGCCCAGTCTCTCTCACAGCTGCTCCTCTGTAGGTCCTTTCTTGTTGAAATCTGTGGGTTCTGGTTTCTTGTTCCCTAGGTTCAACAACTGGGTGTGTAGCTGGTAAGGATGCTTGCTTTGAGACCAAGTAGGCATGGGTCATTGCAGGGGAGCCCGTCTGTACCCAAACAAGATGCTGCTATATGTGGAAGGCAGGGGCAGCAGGAGGAGCCTGTTTTGCCTCGTCCTGGTCAGTGTGGGGTGAGCCTTCAGCTCTTTGCTGAGAGGCCCAGACTTCTGGTAGAAGTAGGAAGGAGACAATAAGGGGATGCACCATTCCCAAGCTTGCCATGAAGAGCAGAGAGGGACGGCTTGGCTTCTCAGAGCCCTATTCCAGCTCGAGACCCCACACCCTCCACTGGGGGCACAAGGGGAAGGGCCACTCAGGGCCAGGCCTGCGGGGAAGGCCAGCAGGGAGCAAAGCCGTCGTAGTCGCGGTTCCTCTTGGCGGTGGGGTTGTCGGGTTTCCTGTTTGGGGGAGAAAAAGAGCCCCAGCAAAATCTGACAAGGAAAAAAAAAAAAGGCGGGGGCGAGGGTGGGGGCAGGAACCGGCAAGCCGGACAGGGCCTCTCAGGCGGCCTGGGTGCTAGCGCTGCAGACCAGGTCTGGTCTGCGCGTCCTTGCCGGCCACGCCGGCCGCTGGCGTTGGGGGGAAGAGCCGGGCGGGCTGGCTGTGCGCGCACATTAATCTGCCGGGCGGGCGGCGGCGGGCGGGCTGGGGGCTGTTTGTAACTTTGCTGCCTCGGTCGCCGCGGTCCCCGGGGAGCGGGCTGCGGCGCTCGCTCCCATTGGCCGCCGCCGCGTCAGCTGGTGCGATTTGCTGCTGTCGCTTTTGGCGTTCGGCCATCCAGAAACAAACCAGTTCGATGACTACTAATAGTTATAGCCAGATGTACTAATACACAACAAATCACAGTCCTGCAGAGGGACGCGCAAATGAGTTCCTATTTTGTGAATCCCACTTTCCCCGGGAGCCTGCCCAGCGGCCAGGACTCCTTCCTGGGCCAGCTGCCCCTCTACCCGGCTGGCTACGACGCGCTGAGGCCCTTCCCGGCCTCGTATGGGGCGTCGAGCCTCCCGGACAAGACGTACACCTCACCTTGTTTCTACCAACAGTCCAACTCGGTCCTGGCCTGCAACCGGGCGTCCTACGAGTACGGGGCCTCGTGTTTCTATTCTGATAAGGACCTCAGTGGCGCCTCGCCCTCGGGCAGTGGCAAGCAGAGGGGCCCCGGGGACTATCTGCACTTTTCTCCCGAGCAGCAGTACAAACCCGACAGCAGCACCATACAGGGCAAAGCCCTCCATGACGAAGGCTCCGACCGGAAGTACACGAGCCCTGTTTACCCTTGGATGCAGCGGATGAACTCCTGCGCGGGTAAGACGTTTCCCTGCACCCCCATCCAAGGCAGTGGAGGGAGAAGGGGAAGGAGGCAGGGAAAGAAGGAAGGAAGGAAAGAGAGAAAGTAGAAAGAGAAATAGAATGAAAGAGGAAAAAATGAACAAAGTTTCTTTGGCTTTTAACAGTAGATTTTAAAAGAAGAAAACTCATTCCCAATGGCACCATCAGGCCAAAGCAGAAGAAAGGGAGGGTGATAAGGTCCATGTAAGGTGACACTTTAGGGAGGATGGGGGAATCGCAAACTGGGAGAACTGTGACAGGGCCATCTGAAGAGAGAGGGAAGCAGGTTGGGAGGGAGAACCCCCAGGCTGCACCCTCTCACTCTCTGCTCAGGTTGGCAGGTAGAGAGGGCCTTCTATATCTCCCAACTCCTCTCTTTTCTGTGCTTCAGAACCCCTAGCTGGAGAGAGGGCTTCCTTTGGCCTCTTCCAGTGTTTTTCCCCAAAGCCTTGGAGGGCCACATCCCTAGCTTCAAGACTTTTTCTTTCTCTCCTCCTTCCCTTCCTCCCCTTCCACTCAATTGCTCTCTTTTAGCAACTCATGCCTCCTTCTGAACCCCTGCTAAGCCTCACACTTGGCTTCAGGAGATTCTGCCATCCTGGGGCACCTTTGGCACCAGAATAGACAGCCCAGCACAGTCCTACACTGCAAGAAATCCCAGACTGCTGGCAGGTCCATCTCTTTGCCCTGGTTACCAAAGACCCCATAGGGAATCCTCCCGTCCCCTTGGAACAGGACGGCCTAATATGGATTTTAAAACTTAGTGTTTTGCTTTAAAATCCACCCTCCCTGGATTTCTGTATTTTTCAAGTGGGTCATGTAATTTGGGAGAATGTGCAAATATTTGAGAGAGCTAATCATATTTAACTTTCAAAACAGTATGTTGTATTCTGACATAGGTGGCCTCAGTGGCATCCCTAGAGAGACCAGTGTGTGAATTCACAGTGTGTACACTGCTAATAGCAATCCCACCTACGCCACCTACCCCACCTACCCCAGATGCACACATGCTACACGACACAAAAATATGTTTGTTGTCCCAAATTACAAATGCCCATTCTATTATTACATTTGTTATGGTTTTCTTACAAGGCAGACTTTTCAAAAACAGCATCTTCCCATCCCAAGTCATTTTAGGGGGAAAACATCTCACTTGTCACAAAACAACCTTTACCATTCAGCGTGCTTTCAGCCCCGGATGTATGGGAGAGGCAGGAATAGAAGCAGAGTGGTTTCCAGCCCAGAGGCCCCTGGAGGGAGGCAAGGGACTCACTAGCTCAGCCCTACAGACCTTTGCTTACCGGCACCCGGCCCTTTCTACCTGCAGGTGCTGTGTACGGAAGCCACGGGCGCCGAGGCCGCCAGACCTACACGCGCTACCAGACCCTGGAGCTGGAGAAGGAGTTCCACTTCAACCGCTACCTGACGCGGCGGCGGCGCATCGAGATCGCCCACGCGCTCTGCCTCACCGAGCGCCAGATCAAGATCTGGTTCCAGAACCGCCGCATGAAGTGGAAAAAGGAAAATAAACTCATCAATTCCACGCAGCCCAGCGGGGAGGACTCTGAGGCAAAGGCGGGAGAGTAGACGTCTGGGCAAGGACCAGGCCAGCGCTGCAGCCTCCTTTGGTTCGGCCCCTCTTGCCCTTGCCTGTTTTCCAACTTTTCTCTCCATGTGCTGCTGTCAGGGGGCTTTGCAGCTTCAGGGGAGCCCAAAGCTTTGCAAACGCGGGAGTATTTATTACATAAAAACAAAAACAGAAGCAGAAAAACAACAACCCCCCCCCCAAAAAAAATCCCCGCACACAGGCATTGCCAGCGGTGGAGCGGCGCACACTGCATACATACAGGCCTGCTCCCCAAGGCTTGCCAAGTCAGCGCTGAGTTCCCGGAGTGTGCCCCGAATTTCTCCCCAGCTCTTGTGTTGTCTCCTTCTCACTCCCCAAGCTTGGAATGTGGAGTTGCTGAAGAAGAAAGACCTCCTCCCCAGGCCGTGCCCAGTTCAGTGTTTGGGTATCTCTGCCTTGGTCCTTGGGCAGTAAGCCCTAAAGGGCATCACCACATCGGCTCAGGCCAGTGGAGAGGAGGGCCTAAGAGCTGGGGCCCCAGGCCTGCTGTGGCGTCTCAGGCCACCCCCTAAACAGGAAGGAGCTTGAAGAACAAAAGGGCCCCTACATAGCTGGGTCTCTCTGGCCTGCGCGCAACCTTCAGTGGAAAAGAAGCAGCCAGCTGAAGCGAGCTAACCTGGGCGCGAGTGAAACGTTACAGCCCTGGGAGTGACTGGGCTCCCGCAGGTTCCTGGCTCCGGATTCTGTCTCCCTGCCTCCCACAGTGCGGGCGCCACGAAGAAGCAGCTTTCAGCACCCAAGGAGTGTGCTCAGGGAGATGGGTGCTACTAGAGCCCTGGCTTGCAAACATGCCAGGGGTGCCTGCGATGCCGGGCCTCCAGCGGGGAAATTCTGCTTCCCTTCCAGCTATATTTGTGATTTACTTTCGCCTTTTGTAGCCCAGAAAAATAACTACGGAGATACTAGGCTCTGCCACAAAATGCTTTCATTAGCACCCTCAATTTACTCCTGGAGGTATAAGCAAGACCCCAAGAACTCAGTCCACGAATTCCCAGCTCCAAAGCAGTCTCTGTGGTCGTGGGAAGCCTGGGCCCCCTCGCTGGGTTCACAGGGAATCCTGCGACTCAGAGGCTGGCTGGCTGAAGGAATGGGGATCGTTGTTGAAGATTCTACCAGACAGATGCATAAGCAAATCAAATAGCAAACTAATAACACAAAAACCATATTTACAAGAAAGAAAAATCGACTCCGGTTGTAAAAGTGTGTGGAATATGACCTCGCCTCGGAGAAACACTACACAAAAGCTATCTTTAATAGACGCCTGTCATTTAAGAGCGGCAGGGACAGTGTCCCTCTTGCACTCGAAAAAACAGAGCTGTAATTGTAGCTGCTGCTGCGGGCAGGATTTATTTCGCCAATTTGGCTAAATGGCCTCCTCCCCTTCCCCGAAGGTGTTATCTGTATTTTCAAAATTCAGAGCTGCCGGCAGGATGACAGAACCGACCCCAACCTCGACACAAAAATAAGAGGGGCTGCAAAGCGGGCAAATAAAGTTGTAAATAAATTCCAAGTCACCACCTCCCCCTAATTCTCTGCATCCTCGCCGGGCGCGCGATCGGCAGCTGACGGCCTCACAATTGGTACATCCTAATGGAACTGCGAGGGAAATGCAATAATTTTGCCATAATGGGCTGTAACCTCAATTCGACCCCGGCCCTTGCAGCCCGGGGTCGGAAGCGGAGCGATGCTCCCTGCCTCCAGCGGGTGGCGCTCGAGTCCGACTGAACGGCGGCGGCGGGCGGCGGGCACGCGCCTGGGGTGCGCGCGCCACCCCTCTCGCCTCCACCCAACTCCCCCATTAGTGCACGAGTTTACCTCTAGAGGTCATCAGGCAGGATTTACGACTGGACAACAAAAGCACGTGATTCGAAGTCGTACCCCATATTTGGGTGCCTACGTAGGAGGGAACCAAGTACATGTCCCAGTCATTTCCATAATTCATCATAAATTGTGCAAGGGTGCTATAGACGCACAAACGACCGCGAGCCACAAATCAAGCACACATATCAAAAAACAAATGAGCTCTTATTTTGTAAACTCATTTTGCGGTCGCTATCCAAATGGCCCGGACTACCAGTTGCATAATTATGGAGATCATAGTTCCGTGAGCGAGCAATTCAGGGACTCGGCGAGCATGCACTCCGGCAGGTACGGCTACGGCTACAATGGCATGGATCTCAGCGTCGGCCGCTCGGGCTCCGGCCACTTTGGCTCCGGGGAGCGCGCCCGCAGCTACGCGGCCGGCGCCAGCGCGGCACCCGCCGAGCCCAGGTACAGCCAGCCGGCCACGTCCACGCACTCGCCTCCGCCCGACCCGCTGCCCTGCTCCGCCGTGGCCCCTTCGCCCGGCAGCGACAGCCACCACGGCGGGAAAAACTCCCTGGGCAACTCCAGCGGCGCCTCGGCCACCGCCGGCAGCACCCACATCAACAGCAGAGAGGGGGTTGGCACGGCGTCCGGAGCCGAGGAGGACGCCCCCGCCAGCAGCGAGCAGGCGAGCGCGCAGAGCGAGCCGAGCCCGGCGCCGCCCGCGCAACCCCAGATCTACCCCTGGATGCGCAAGCTGCACATAAGTCATGGTAAAGCCAGCCTTTTTCTAAATCCACGCGTCCGCGGGGGCGCGGCTCCCGCTCTCCTGTCTCCCTTGCCGCCCTTTCTCCCGGTCTCTCCTAGTCTCCTCTCCCAGCCCCGCGGAGCCTCTCCCTGCCGATCTCCTTCCCCTGCCTCCATCCTTCCTCCGCTTCTCTGCAGCAACCTGCACTCGCGAATAGCGGGGCAGTGGGCTGGTGGCCAGGCAAGTTTGGACTTTAAAAAAGGGAGAAAGGAGAAAAAAAGCCGTCTGGAACCCCAGCGCCTCGGAACGCGGTCCGGTTCAGGCCAGCCGAGAAGGGCGCAGAGAGGTAGAGGATGGCAGGCAGTAGGGGCCGTGAATCGGGCTTGTCAGGGTGGATAATTTATGGGAAGGACTATGCCGGGGAAACAGCGTTACTAATTAGAGCCCCGAAAAGGGGCTTGAGAGGGAATAATCAAGGCGAGGGCCGGCGGGATTCTGAAGTTGGGGGAAAGAGAGAGAGAGAGGAAGGAAAGAGGGGGGAAAAAAGAAAAAAGAAAGAAAGCAGGCGCCCCACGCATCCGAGCTGAAACTGGAGGCAGCTCATGGGGCTGGAACTTTAAGGGAGAATGACCTGGAGGCCACTTTGGCACTCAGAAAAGGGCTGTGCTTTGGTGGGTTTCCCAGAGGTTGGCTGCCTGGGAGGGCTGTAACCCCTGCTTGGGGCTCCTGGGGCAGGGCCAGAGGGCAAAGAGGGGCGAAGGAAAGCCCGGCGGTCCTCCGGGACGTGGTTCCAGCCTCACTTGGGCCGATTGTTCCCAGAGTCCAAACCGTATTGTTTTCTCTCTAGAAAGGAAGAGGGAAGGAAATTGGGGAGTGGCCGGTGGACAGGGAGGGAAAACTTGTTGAGCCTTTCGCCTGGTTTCCCCTGCTCAGGGCTCAGGACCCCAGCTCCTCAGCTGAAGGACTTTGGAAGCCAGGGACTGAGGAGTTGGTGGCTAAACCGCTGACTTTTCTATTGCAGACAACATAGGCGGCCCTGAAGGCAAAAGGGCCAGGACGGCCTACACACGTTACCAGACCCTGGAGCTGGAGAAGGAGTTCCACTTCAACCGCTACCTGACCCGCAGAAGAAGGATTGAAATAGCACATGCTCTTTGCCTCTCCGAGAGACAAATTAAAATCTGGTTCCAAAACCGGAGAATGAAATGGAAAAAAGATAATAAGCTGAAAAGCATGAGCATGGCGGCAGCAGGAGGGGCCTTCCGCCCCTGAGCATTTAAGCATTTAAAGTACTGAGCAGTATTAGCGGATCCCGCTTAGTGTCAGTACTAAGGTGACTTTCTGAAACTCCCTTGTGTTCCTTCTGTGAAGAAGCCCTGTTCTCGTCGCCCTAATTCATCTTTTAATCATGAGCCTGTTTATTGCCATTATAGCGCCTGTATAAGTAGATCTGCTTTCTGTTCATCTCTTTGTCCTGAATGGCTTTGTCTTGAAAAAAAAAATAGATGTTTTAACTTATTTATATGAAGCAAGCTGTGTTACTTGAAGTAACTATAACAAAAAAGAAAAGAGAAAAAAAACACACAGAAAAGTCCCCCCTCAGCCTCGTTTAGTGCCCATGTTGTGTGTTGCACTTGAGTTGTTTAACTGTGCATGTGCGTGGAAGTGTTCCTGTCTCAATAGCTCCAAGCTGTTAAAAATATTTTTATTCAAACTACCTATATTCCTTGTGTAATTAATGCTGTCGTAGAGGTAACTTAATGAGACACAACTTAACTTGTTCAACGTGTAGTGACTAGTGACTCTGTGACGAAAACTGTGACTCCAAGCGGTGTGTCCCTGCGTGCCTTTGTAGGACCCTTTGCACGAACTCTGGAAGTGGCTTATAAGCGCAGCTTCAGTGATGTATGTTTTTGTGAACAAAGTTACAAATATTGTCCAAGTCTGGCTGTTTAAGCAAACTGTGATCAGCTTTTGGGGGGGGTATTTGTTTTTAAGGAGAAATACTGACTGGAAACAAAAAAAAAAAATAAACTTTCTATTGTAAGTTCTCTTGGTCTGGTTTGTGCCAAATAGCAAAGCGGCTCCTTCTGCTTGTCTGTCTGTCTGTCTGTCTGTGTCCAGTCTTGGGAGCTGGTAAGTCTGAGGCTCACCTGAGCAGCCTGGCTGTGGCTAGAGGCCTCAGACTAATATCCTAACCGGTCTACCTTCCTAAGTCTAACCCAACTAAAAGTTCAAGGCGGAAAGTAGGAAAAGCTACAGGCAGTTCCAAAGCCTGTCCACTTTCCCCATCTCTGAGGAAACCAAGTTAACTTGCTGGGTAGAAAAAAGAGAGTGGAAGAGAGAAAGCAGGAGAAAAAGCCCAGGGCTTTGTTAGCCACCTTCGGGGTCCACACAGATCCTGTCTCTCTCCTAAGGCTGTCCTAGGCCTCCACTTGCAGTAGAGGGTTCTGTGCCAGGTTGTGCATCCCAAACCTTTGCCCCTATCCAACCCCAATGCCACTTCCCAACTCCTCACCCTGAACCCAGTTGGCTTCTTTTGCTACAATTAATTTGCTACAAATGGAAGGTACTTACCCCATCCTAGCTTGATTGGGAAACTCCTCAGAGCGGCTAAGCGCAACTAGAGATTTGCACATTTACCAACCGCTTACACTGATGCCGTCTTTCCTTTTAAAAGTTATAAAACAGTAAACTTTATAAGCCCCAGTTCCGGCTATATGACATTTGGGTGCCAAATGAATAGGGTTTTGTCTATGAATTAGATCGTAAAATCATCCATAGCACAGACAGATCGGCTCACTGGCTATAAAACGTCACGTGGGGCCATTAAAGTAAGTTTTATGGTTTTGGGGAGTTGACATCCAACATTATATACCACATAACATATAATCTCACTGACGCTGGACTCCATTTGACTCTTTTGCAGGCTACGTGTGCTGCCTGGTCATTCAAATTGTCAATTTTAGGTCCAGAAGTGTCCAAACCACAAGTTCTCAAAACTCTCTGAAAAATGGCTCCCTCCGAGTTAAGGTAAGCTCGCCTTTTGAGCACTTTCAAGTTTATTTGTACTCTGAAAAGTTTATCATTATTCTCTTTCTCTCTTTCTCTGTCTCCTTTCATTCAATAACTCTGATACTGTATCAGAATTTAAAATGGGAGGGCACATTTGTCCTCTGCCAGCGCCAACAGCTAGTTTTGCGAAGGCAACACGGTGAACAGAGCCTGTGGCCGCGTCGCATCCCCAGGCCTAACTTTAATTGCTGCACAGCCACGGATGTTAATGACTTCCGCTGTTCCTGCCGGCGTGCAAAAAAGATGATTTTGTGTGCGAATGGGCCTGTGTGTGGAGACTTTGCTGGAGATCCCTCATTCAGGGCCTGGCTGGGTCCCGGCTCTTCGGGGGTCGCAGAGCTCCGGGGTGGGGGCTGGGAGACAGTGGGGCGCCGGCTGCGGGCGCCGGGACTGCTCTCGGGAGTTTGAAAGAAAGGCCTAGGCAGGGCGGACTCTGGCGGGATTCCTTACGGGGCTATGGCAATATGTCTTCGCTAGCCAGGGTCATTTGGCAGGACTGAATTGAGGCGGCCATCGGGGCCGGATTTCAGGATGGTTCGTGAAAGCAGAAGGGTGGCAGAGGCTGGCGAGGCGCAGGCTGCACCTCCAGACTGGCTCCCTGAGTTGCGAGGCCGATTCCGGGCTGCCAGTTCCCATGGCACTCTAGGGACCGCGGGTCCCCATGCTAGGAGCAGCACACCCTACCCCGCACCCAGGCCCGGGCCCTGAACCTTGTTTGCCTGCATGTTCTTTTTATTTCGATGAGACTGTTCTCACCGGCCTGTGAGTCTGGAGCAATAAACTTTATGGCCGGATTTAACTTTAATCTTTGAATCCCCTGGCTAATTGAAAGGGGTTAAAGCTCCCTCTTTTCTTCTGCCCTGCCTTTCTTCTCTCTTCTTTTCCTACTCCTCTCCTTCTTTGTAGAATTAAAACTTGTATGCATAGGACCCTCAGAAGGCAACTTAGGCATACCCCTAGATAGCACTAAAGATGAGAGAAATTTACTGTCTCTCAACTCACAAATTCTCTTTTCCAAACTGTGCCCTAAAGTTTGGGGGGAAATCGAGGTGTCTTCAATGACCAACTTAAAAGTCCTCAGAGCCATTAAGTTGTTTTTCCTGACACATCATAAAGCATAGTTTAGGAATGAAATTGGTCCTTTGTCAGTAGGAGATTTCCGCCTCTCTTTTGTTAGTTGCTTTTTCTGTTTGATCTGAGGAAATTTACATAATCTATGATTTCCAAAACAATCTCCAAAATTGTACCAATGAGTAAAGTAAGATGAAATAAATGTTTCCTAGGTACAATTATATCTGGGCTCCAGCCCCCCCCCCACTCCATTCTTTCTTGGCAAACCACAAGTGACTGGGAACATTGTAGCAAGTACTGTAGCAAGTCCTGGGGTCTTCCCAGTAGGTATTTACAAGGGGTGTAGCTGATTTCCCCCAATCCTGTTTGAGAAGTTAAGGCAACTCTCAAGCTGTATTGAGAAACAACAAAGAATGGAATCTGAGTTTTTCTCCCACTCTTGGGAGCTAGGTAGTTTTCTGCATGTACATATTAGTATAGATAATTTGCCAAGTGCTTAAAGAAAAATATCTTAAAGTATAGATTTGAAATTTCTATACACTTTATTGTGCAAAGATCATCCCACTCAGAACAAGTCCAACAGATGTCCTTAAAGTCAGGAATGCCAAAGTCAAAACTTGGAAAGTTTTGTTTTGAAAAATTAAAACCCTCTTTTAAGTCCTACTTTTCATGAAAAGTGTGGCAAGATGAAGAATCTTTGAAGTCACTTTGTATAACCTAGCAAAGTGAATTTTGGTATGTCTGCACTTAGGAAGATTTGTCCACATCCTAGTGGGAACCAGAATAAAAATTCTACATGTGTGGGTGCTGTCTGTGTGTCTGTGGGATTTCTGGATTCCTTGTTTTGCTGCTCTAAGTCTGGGGACTTTTGTTGGAAAACATTGGTTTTGGCTCCACTTCAGTTACTCATCTGGTGATCTTGCTTAAATGATGTCTTGGTGACTGAGATTAGAAGCAGAGGAAGAGTCATACAGATGCTTGCAGGTTCCTCTGAATACCTTGAGTGAGGAAAATGTCCATATCACTTCAGTGGCTGAGTTGTTGGAGTCATATCCAACATCATAAAACACAGATAATCTCCCCAGCAAATTTAAAAAATGCAGGCTATAAATATTTTCAGCTTACTTATTTCTGTCTTTGTTAATCTTTACAAAACTTGAGGAGAATTTAAGAATGTAGGTCAACCCATGTGGAGTTAAATGACTTTTAAGAAATACAGCATCCTGTCAGTCCTATGTGAATGTTATTAGAGGGATTTATTTTTCTTTCTTTCTATCCTCATAGGAAGATACTAGAGGTTGGTTGCTCTCTGCTCATTTTGTAGATAAGTTACTTCTTCTTGTGCATCCTTTATAGATTGTTTCTGGAGAGGAACTAACTTCTTCTAAAAAAGTCACTGTCCCTGAGAGCTTTCTGAGGACACCCAGCCTCAGCCCCTCAGCCGGTGGCCGAACTGTGAGTCTCTGCTCCTCATCTTGTAAAAAGTGAAGGCAGAGGAAATGTGCAGGGGCTCATTTGTTTGCACAAGCCTAAGAAACAGTATTTCCTGAACTGTAAATATAATAGGAAGCTTCTGGTCACACTCACTTAGGGGTTTGTTAGGGTCTCCGTGGTCTAATTTCACAACATTATGCTAAGATTGCCTTTCTCTCATGGATTTTTCCTTGCTACATTGTTGGCAGTTCTGGGAGAGCAAGACAGAATTTTCTCACAGAAACAATCATGTTTATTTGTTAAGATCCAGATAACCAAATAATCACATCCTAAAAGATGGCCTATTAAAGGGGAAAACAATCCTTTTAACTTGAAAGATTCACTTGGTGTCTCTCTTGCCTTGGCTGAGGATCTGCCCAAGGCTTGACCACCTTGGAGAGGGCAGAATATTGTGGGCTCCATCCCTTTGGCTTCCAAGGAGAAATGCCCTTCTAGCCAATGACAAAACTATAAGCAGAGCTCCTAGGCAAGGTTGAGGGGGTCAGATTAGACTCCCGCCACTATGGGAGTGAATCCATAGTCGTAGCCATTCTAAGCCCCCAGCACTTGAAGAATCAGTTAAGGTTGTTTTGTTTGGTGTTTTTCACAAAGAGATTTTGTCCTTCTCCAACCAGATCCCTTCTCCACAAACCAGTCTTTTCAATAATAATATTTGTTATGAAGGTTATTAGGTAATTATTGCGATTTTGTGAAGCAGCCCTTGCTGGAGGTGAAGTCTGTCATCGCCTAACAAATGACGCCCATGCAGTTCACTGCCGGGTTAAGTAAATGCAGAGAAGATAAATCTGCACACCCTAGGAATCGCCAGCAGAGCACGCTTTAGTACAAGTTCACAGTCAACTCGCCTGCCTGGCCCAGCTCTCTCAGCAATTAGGACACCGTCTTTATTTTTAAATAATGAAAAAAAGTCTTCACCTTTCATTGTTGGCTTTCCCCCATCTTCTTTTTGCTTTCATTTTTTTTGCCAGATTCTTTTGTACTTCAAATTTTCATTATTAGTGGAATCATAAGTGATTTCCAGTTAATCTAGTTCCTATCTATCTGCTGACAAAAAGAAGAGGCTAATTTAACAGGAAATACAGTCACAAACACACAAAAAATTATGCAGCTCATCCTCTAATTCCAAAGGCTGTGGCAGAAGGGCATCCTGAGATCCTCAGGGGCCTCTTCCCTCTGAAAGAAGAAGTTCAGCTTTGTGTATCTTTGTGGTTAGTGCGTTACAACTGTGGGTCAAAAAGTTGAGGGTCAAAAGTTTACATTGTGCAGCACTCTTAGTCATCTGCCCAGACAGAGTTTGATGTCAATGTTAGAGCTGCGATCTTGACTATCAGCACAAAAGATAAAATGGCTCAGAGTGACGCGTGTATCACGGTATGGACTCCAGGTGAACCCTAGTGGTTGAATGACCTCAATTACGGAGGAAAGGATAGAAAATTCCTCTTTTCAAGAGTAATACATGCTGTATTTCATGTTGAATTATCGCTCCCATTCTGAGGGAATAGCAGCAGGTAAATAGGCATAGGTTACCGAAACACCAACACTTTAGATGTTGGGGAACCAGGAGTGGTTTGTGGGTTTGTCACAAAATAAAAATGCTCAGAATGTAGTAGTAGGCCTTTAAGAAATTATGTAGCAAGTTTCCAATGTTCTATCATCCTCTCAAAGGGAAGAGAACAGCGCAGTAAACCTCTTTAATTTGGGAAAGAGAATTTGGATTGACCACAGTTATTTTTTCCTTTTAGCACATATAATGAGTCCTAAAATGTGCAAGGATAAGCGCAAATGCAGCCACTTTTTGCAAAATGTATTCTTTGCAATTTTCAAACATAGAAATTTTTTTTCTGACATTGTAACCCACCAAAAGCAAATAATTCTTAGAACTGGAAAGGGGAGGGGAGAAAGTGGAAGCCCTCCTGAAAGAAACAGAATTACACCACCACCCCCAGTGAGAAAATATTGGTGTGGGAAAAATATTCATGTTGTTGAAACTGCTGACATTTATGCTATATTTATTATTAAACCACAACTGAGTTTAAAATAAATGCTACAATCTACAAGTGAATAACTGTAGAGAATGCAGAAAGGTGGAATCTATAAATGCCAGGCCAGTTTGTAAGACCACCATGATAGACTTCTGTTCTTCAGAAAATATTTTTTTAAATACATGTGGCCAACTGGAGGGAGATGGCTGAGGAAAGAGGAAAGCAAGCTAAAGAGGAAAGATGGGAGAGTGGAAAAGAGAATAGTATATTAAAGAAGCAGACTAGAACCATGAGTCATGTGTGAATTGCAACTGAAGAGCTAAACAATATTTTATGGATCTAGATTAGTTTTAAGTGTTGTTGCCATTAGAATCTATTTTATGGGGGACATATTTCTCTTATGTATTGACCTTCAAGGGATCATTGTGGGAAAACAGTGGAGAAGAAACTATTTTTCCTTGGTTTTTCTTCTTAATTTTTGAGATAACCCAACTACTCAAAATATAGACTCTTGCAAGAGTGTTTAAGATCATCCCAATATATTCAGGTTGATTAGGTTTAATAGTGCCAGGTATGTTCAGTGGTGAAGTAAATATTTCCCAAACACTGCTTTCATGGAAGTAATCAGGGTGCTTCTAACTCTGGGTAGTGTAAAGTTTTCACTCTGGCCAAGAGCTTAGAGCCAAATGGGGTTTTGCCAGATGAAATAGAAGAAAGGAAACAACTGTGGTGATTGCTGTTACAGCAGTGAACACATTACCACATCTGGGCTAGTGAAACGAAAAGAAAAAATGGAAACTCCCTCTCTTACGGAGGCAATTATGTCTCTGTCAAATAATCTTTTCATTGTGCTTTTTGTTAAAACTGTAACACACCTTAGAAACATTTTAGCTTCAATACTCATAGATGTGCTGCACTAATCTTTAAGTGAAAGAAAAAGATACTGGCAGAAGTGATAGTGTTTTTAGAAATCCCTTTATTCAGGTTTTGATCTTTTGTCCTCTCTCATAACCCTGTTTAAAATTTATGTGAAATCTTAAAATGAATTTAAGTCCTTATGCCTAGATTGTGTTCATCGTTTTAAACTGCTACCAGGAAACTACCCCCAACAATTAATTGGTAAAATGCTTGGTAAAGTGTTATTCCTCTACAAGGACATCTAGGTTAGGTAGAGGAAGCCCTAAATACCACTATCAGGCATTTTGAATTTTTGCCATTCCCCCAGTCTGCTTCAGAGAGGAGACAGATAGAGAACAAGTCTGGGTGATTCTGTCTGTAAAGAACAAAGGACAAATACAGTCAATACATTCCATAACGTTTACATTTCCTTTGCTTTTCCCCCTGGTCTTTCTTGAGAAGGAATGACCTGAGCAAAGCACCCCGCTCTCTAAAAGACACTGTATAGACCTTTTAGAAGCGCAAAGTCCAAGGCCGAGGTGAACTTCAGGTCAGCGCGTCTAACAAATATGAAAATGTCGGCTGGTGAAGGGCGCGCCTTGTGATTTAACAAAGACTGTCAATGTGTAAGATTAATAAGAAACAAAATGCGCACGGTGTCACTGTTCGGTCACTTTGAAACTTGGGACAGGGTTGCATTGAAGAGGGAAGGCTGTTCCAAATATATTCAAAATGATTCAAATCAGATTCAAACCTAGCTGCAAATACTGCCTCCCTTGCGCCCTCCCTCTTCCCCAGATTCCCTTCGCTCTCCTTCTCCATCTGGGACGTGAGGACACGAAGCAAAGTTATTTCACTTAATGGGATTTTAAGAAAGCTTTCGTTGGGAATATATGTTATCCCTCCACGTGGAAATGAGCAAATATGTTTACCAGTTTCCCAAGAAAAGGATAACGCTTTCACCGTGCTTGGGACTGGAGCCAGTTGGTGTGCGAAGATTAGCTTGCTCCCTCTCTGCTCGATTTGAGAGCATCCCATCTTTTCTCAAGCAAGATGCTTCTGGTAAACTTCGGTTTGTTTTTTAATCAAGTTAGTATCTTCCTAGTTTTTCCTTGGTATCTTGAATCTTACATGATGGTAAGAGATGCTTTTAAAAAGATGTCTTTCAAAAGATTATTTGATTCAATGGAATTATGCTATGGCTTGCAAAGGGAGATTGTGGAAGGTTCAGAAAAGGTACTGAGATTGTTTATTATAGCCATAAATCTTGCAGTAAAATGTCAAAATGTCGGTGTGTGAGATAACACTTGGTGGTCCTGGCTCCGTTTGTGTTTATGATAGGAACCGCAAAGACAAGTTACAGGCCTTGAGGGAATTCTGTGTAAGCCCATCTTCCTAAAGTAATAGAACCACACAAAACACAGGCACAGTTAACTCATTTAGCTTAACTGTATACAAAACAGTGCCTGTGTCTCCTAAATACTTAAAAATAGAAACTCAGTAGAAGGTTCTGAGGCTGGACAACATGAATATTGTGTTTCGGTATCTGTAAATATTAAACAGACAGTTAAGACCCTAGTACTCAAAGCTGATGACATGAGGAGGGCAAGGTTTCCCTGTCATGCTTTTTCTCCCCCTGAAGCTTAGAGAACCCAGATTTCTAATAGTGCTATATATGTATATATTATTATATTCTATGTACATATTTTTTTCTTGCTAAGGAGATGTATTGGTTTAGGCAGCTGTATTACAGGCTAGATACTTCCCTTCAGTCTAGAAAAACTATCTAAAGATTACAGTCAGTGTTGATTTCTGTTTAACTCAGATTTCATTAAAAACAAAAATTTTCCAGAGGCCCTCACATCAATGTACAGCACTCTTTACATCCACCCAATGTGGAAAACCTCTTTGTACCACTTCAGGGCAATTACAGATCCAGGCAAAAAGCTAACATGATCCCTTTTTTAACCTTTTTTCCTAAATTAGTTTAAAGATTAGTCCCATATAATAGGCTTTATGTGGCTAAGCATTAAATGACTATCCATCAAATGGATATATTCCAGCATTTAGTAATTCATATGAGTAACTGATATAAATGAAGATAGAACTGACATTCTTTTTGAAGTGTCCTCAGGCTTGGGCTGTAACTTTTCTTGTCTGCATTCTAGACTCAGTTGTGACAATTCTGTTTGTACTGCTCTTTGAAAAATCAACCAAGGTGCACCAAAAGAAATATTCTTGTTTTGCATGCCAATGTCAAAGCTATTTTTAGACTGGTGCCATTGCTTTAATCTAGCCTGAAAAGAAGATATAGGTATGTTTATAAGTCAGACAAGGGCAGGCACACATTAGCAATAAGGTATCAGTACTTACTTCAAAGATCAACATTAGGTGGGATGAATAAGTAATTTACTTGTTAATAATGGCATAATTAGTTTACCCATCAAATTTCAATTACCAAATGGCAGGCAACAGTTCCCTCTCCCTCCTTTCCGGAACTATTGATATCGTTAATATGCTAATTCTCAGCAATTCAGGAATTATAGACTGTCCTGTAAATATAATTCTAGCCCCAGACACAATTTGAAAAAGCAGCATCCAGAAGAGAAAGCAAAATTTTTAGCTCCAAAAGAGATGTCCTTGATCAAACCTGACAAGGGCTTGTTGGGGAATTGTTCTAAAATAGGAAGCCACTGGTTTCAAAGCTCGATTTATTTATTTATTTATTTATTTATTTATTTATTTATTATGGAGGCGCTGCTTTTTTCCATTCCTATCCTTGGGTCACAGTCTCTCGCAGGCGCACCTAGTAAAAACAGACATATTTAATTATGTCCACATTCCGTCAAATTAGATGCTGTTAGGTAGCTTCAAAAAATTTTGGGAAAAAAACCGAGTCGACCTCTCAAAGGAAAAAAAATGTATAGAAAGTGTCCAGCCAGCAACACTGGGATGGCCCTGCTTTATACATCCTTGCGTAGATTTCTCTAACATGCCCTCCCATCTCCCCACTGTGCGGCTCCTGCCAGGCTTCTCAAAGCAGGACCCAGGAGCAGATGAGACCTTAGCGTGTGGGGAAAAAACTGACGGGTGACAAAACGGGTGTGCTGGCCTTATTCGTTTTATTTCAGGGCCAGGATAAAAACCAGGCTGTCCCTTGGTCTCGAAGCCCTTCGCTCTCCCGGAGGGCCTCGAACCCTGGAGAACGCGCGCCCCGACTGAGCTCGAGGTCAGCGCCCAGCCGCAGCCGCCCTGCTTTCTCAGAGGGGTAGGTCAGACGTAGGACCTGCAGGAGGCCCGAGAGGACCCACTGCCTGTCAAGCCCCGAATTCCCAGCAGGAATTCAAGTCACTGGGGCAGGAGGTCCGAAGCCCCAGCTCACTGCCCCCGCCTCGGGCGGGACAGCGACATCCATCACCCACTCGCGCGTTTCCTGATCCGGGTCCGCGCGCGCGGAGCGCCCATTGGTGAGGGCGTTGCACGTGGGGCGGGGCGGGGCGGGGCGCGCGGGGCCTGGGCGAAACGCGCGCGCGCACGCGTGCGGGCGGGGGAGGAGCGCCTCGAACTTTGGCGGTGGCGTCGGCGGGAGGGGGAGGGGAGGGCACTTGACAGCGGGGGGAGGGGAAGGGCGCAGAGGAAAGGGGGATGGGAGGCCAGGCGAGAGGGGGAGGGGCCTCCGAGAGCCCAGAAAAACGACAACGCGAGAAAAATTAGTATTTTTGCACTTCACAAATTAATGACCATGAGCTCGTTTTTGATAAACTCCAACTACATCGAGCCCAAGTTCCCTCCCTTCGAGGAGTACGCGCAGCACAGCGGCCCGGGCGGCGGAGACGGAGGCCCGGGCGGGGGGCCCGGCTACCAGCAGCCCCCGGCACCCGCGACCCAGCACCTGCCGCCGCCGCAGCCCCAGCTCCCTCACGCAGGCGGCAGCCGCGAGCCCCCAGCCTCCTACTACGCGCCGCGGGCCGCCCGCGAGCCCGCCTACCCCGCAGCGGCACTCTACCCGGCGCCGGGGGCCGCGGACGCCGCCTACCCCTACGGCTACCGCGGTGGGGCCAGCCCCGGGCGGCCCCCACAGCCCGAGCAGCCCCCGGCGCTCGCCAAGGGCCTGGCCCGCGGCCTGCACGCGAGCCACGTCCCGCCGCCGCCTCCGCCTCCCCCGCAGCACCGCGCGGCGCCCCCAGTGCCCTCCAGGCGCTGCGAGGCCGCCCCCGCCACCCCGGGCGTCCCGGCAGGGGGCAGCGCCCCCGCGTGCCCGCTGCTGCTGGCGGACAAGAGCCCGCCCGGCCTGAAGGGCAAGGAGCCCGTGGTGTACCCCTGGATGAAGAAGATCCATGTCAGCGCCGGTATGTGGCGCCGCTGGGGAGGCGCGGGAGGGTGGGCTCTGGCCAGGCCTGGGTTCAGGGTCAGGGCGGGGGTCGGGAAGGGGCCTCGGGAGGGGAACCCCATCCTGCCCGTGCTGCTGTGGGGTGCGGGTGCCTACGCGCCAGCCAGCAGCCTGATCCCAACATGAGAACCCTTTTGTACCCATGGTCCCTTTATCGGGAGATTTACGAGACGCCAAACTGTTAGGGCAGTAATTATAGCCCCCATAAATTTAATTGCCCTGGCAGAGGCTTCGGGCCATGTGTCTTTGAAGCTTTTCTTCAGCCCCGATGCCCAGCACCATTCTTTATGGCTCTCGGGTGTTTCCCGTTGTCAATAGCCTGTGAAACATTTTCTTTGCGGTTTTATGTATCTTGTGTGAACTTGGTGTCAGCTTATTATATAATGATGATGTCCAATTGCTCTTCCCCACCCTCTCTTCTCTCTCCTCCTTCTTTCCCTCTCTTTCACTCGCTCCTCCTTGGCCTTCTTCTTTGGGGTTCTGGGCGCTCAGTGAACCCCAGTTATAACGGAGGGGAGCCCAAGCGCTCTCGAACCGCCTACACCCGGCAGCAGGTCTTGGAGCTGGAGAAGGAGTTCCATTTTAACCGCTACCTGACCCGGCGCCGCCGCATTGAAATCGCCCACACGCTCTGCTTATCTGAACGCCAGGTCAAGATCTGGTTTCAGAACCGGAGAATGAAGTGGAAGAAAGATCACAAACTGCCCAACACCAAGATGCGATCCTCCAACCCAGCCTCCACCCAGGCCTCTTCAGGCCTACCAGGGAAAGCACAAACTCAGAGCCCGCACACCCATCCTCACTCCCTCCCTGGTGCCTCTACCCCCATTCCTTCCTCCATATAATCTTCTAGACACCTAGCTCAGTTTCTATCCCTTACCTGCTTTTCTCTTCTACCCGTTTCCCTATCTACGGCTCCCCCATCTCTCCACTGTGACAGACACCAAAATAAAACCCAATTTGGTGAAAAGGATAACCAAAAGAAGACGTTATTTCCCCCCACCCACCCAGGAGCAGGAGCTGGTTGCCACCCAAGAGGAGACAATTGTTCAGGATGCTGTTTGGTGGAACAATCTGCTGGCCTGAAGAAGGCTGCCAAGTTTGGATACCTGGGAAGGACCACTTGGTATCAGATATGCTTGAGATACATAAAGTCAGCTGGACAGTGCATGCTGACTGGGAACGTGTATATTTGTGCAAGCAGAAGAAAACAGACCCTTTCCCATCTTCTTTACCTTTCCCTCATCCATTAATGCAGCTCATACAAGGTTGTAATGAACTGAATAAATGAATAGATACTGTGGACCTCACAAGATTATTTAATTCTCAAAGCATGTAGACTTTGATGGTAGGTGTGACTGTTAGTTTTCCTTTTTTGCATTTATTTAAGATATTGTTATTAAGATATTGTTGACTTATTCTGGGAAGAGGGGGATACATTTAGACCCATGTGCAACTGTACAAATTGTGATATGGCTGTATAGAAAGCCATTTGCCAAGAATAAACTTCATTTTAAAAAAATATTAAAAATCTAAGAGACAGATTGTGTGTTTCCTAAGTTTTTCCTCTGGACTGAGATTCTTGACCTTGCATGTAAAAAGCCTTGTAAATGGTTGAGCTGTGTTCACCTGGTTTCTGACTGCTCATGTAACTTGTGCGTGTGTGTGTGTGTGTGTGTGTGTGTGTGTATGTGTTCAGTTTGAGCTGAACTCTTGTCAAGCTTGACCCACTGTGGAAATATTCCAAAGACCAAGAAGGCTCTTGAGCTTTGAGAGGGCTCCTCTTCTTCCCAAACTTGGCGAAGCTTTCAGGCTTCAAGTCTGTGTAACGCATAGGAACGTGTCCTTCCCTGCAATGAAAGGTGAAACCTTGCAGAGCAGTGGGCCCAGGAGTTTCTGCAGCTGTTCAGCACATTGAACTCTGAGCACACTTGGAAAGAAGTGGTCCCTTTGGTATTTGTTGCACCTTCACACTTAATCTGCCTGTTTCCCTGGAGATTAAAAAATAGTTTGTGCAAAGGGTTGAGATTGCTTTTTGTTTCTTGGCAGATCTTGAGGGCTTCTTCACTAAGTATAGCTTGGGAATTTTTGTGTTTGCTTGCTTCTCTTTTCTTTTTTTGAAAGAAGAACTTTCTAACTAAAATATATTTTCTTTAGTACGTACTCCAAAGTATCTTTTGAGGAAACAAAAAGGCACAGTGACACCAAAAACACCTCAAGCAAAGTAGACCTGGAAGAGTACTGTTGGAAGAAAGCCAAGCTCTGAATTATGGTCACTTTTCTTAAATGCTTTGATAGCTTACTTCCAGAAATCTAGATCCACATAATGAAAATAACTCACTTCTCAATTGCCACACTCTAGTATTTTTATACTGATTTAAATTTGATGCTTAAGGTTGAGAGTACACTGCAACACGATACAGGAAAAAAATAAACCTAACCCTGGAATTGTCAATCTCCCTTGAAAAAGTACAGTTTTTAGATCTATAGTAATTTTAATGGAAACGAAAGGGTATGTCCACCTATCTCTGCAATATCAGGAATTTAAAACCCATTTTTCCATCATGGCAAAATGTTTAGCCAGTGTCACTGCTGGTTCCCCTATTAGCCCTGCTGCACTACATGTGATATGACCCGTTCTCTACCTACAGCCAGATTTAAGAGAGAAGTAATGGGTGCCAGTGCATGGGGTTGAGAAAATCCAGGAACCAACAAATACACACACACACACACACACACACACACACACACTTACACACTTCCTCAAACTAAGAAAAACCTGGCATAAAGTACATTTTATAAGGTGTGAAAGGGTGTCAGGCATTTCTGGAGGCAATGCAAGTGCTGCTGAAACTTATTAACCTTCCCCCTATACACGCACTTGTAAAACGAAATTAAATCATGCTGAAAATAGCAATTTTCCCAGGAATCATTAATCACCTCCTACAATAAATACTTCTTTGTAATTCAACAGCAATTCTGAAAGGCATTCTCTGGGAAAAGTCTGTGAAGGAGAGAGGGATCTTCTTGCAAATAATGTCTCAGGCAAAGGCATAGCATCTTGGCTATCGGCTCAAAAAACAAATACCTAGACTCTTGGTGGAAATTGAGTGTCAAGCTGCAAAACCTCAAATGGCATATTATCTTCATTTAAGGTAAATTCTTACATTTCTCCTTTGTGGGGAAGGAAGGGTATGGGGACATTAATTAGCTTCATGCTAGAGGAAATAGTTTAAAGGTAAAGGGAATGATTTTTTTCTCTCAGCCTTATAGTCTATCAGAAAAGGAAGAGAGGATCAAGACCATTTGTGTGATACTCTAGAATAAAATGACATTTTTGTTCAAAATGCATTGTTAGGATATATATTGGTGAGCTTTATAAACCAAAATTATCAAAAATGATTCAAATCATGATTTCATTTTTTTTCTCACAATGTTTTGTTTGTTTCAGATATTGCCTTTAAGGGAGCTTGTAATAACAGCTTAGAAAATCTCACTTTGTGCTTCAAAATCGTGCATTGTCTGCCTTTCACTAGGGCAACCATAAGAGTTCACTGAGAGGACAAATTTTCTATCTCATTAGTTTTTTTTTTTTAAGGCAAACCTTACTAACCCCTCAAACCCTTGACCTTTAAAGACAGTATTTTGTGTAAACTCTGTATTTCTCCTACTAAGATGACCCTTAACACAGGCTCCTGCTCTCTCCCTCTTTATCCTCTCTCTTTAATACACACTCATCTGCTTTAGTCACAGAGCCAAGCTGTGCATGACTCTGGAGATAAAAGTTTTGTCAACATCTGAAATCAACCTAAATCGGATAGGAGACACTTTAATGGTCACAGTTTGAATTAAGTACTTAACACTCTCCCCCTTGAAGAAAAATGGCACTTTGCAGGCTTTCTTCCCTAGTTTTGCTGAAATCTACGATATACCCGGTGTTTTATTACAGCAGGAATTCAACTGTGACAGGCATAGCAGAGTACTTAATACCCAGGATGGAGCTCATGAGAAGATTACCTAGATATATGGAGGTAGGCCTGCTGCACAGTATCCATCTTTATATCCAGCTGGCCCAGGGTGCCCCATTCCCCCTCATTCTCTCCTCTTTCTCCATGGGATAGGAATCATCATATCTCCTGAGGCCCCAGTAACCTTCCAAACTTCCAAACTGTGCTTCTCAATGCTGCCTTCCTTCTAGCAGTGCCAGCACAGAAACAGATCAGCACTCTCTCAAATGAAAGAAAACCCCCCAAAGAATAAATAAAGTAAACAGAAACCTGAGGCTTCCTACTTGAATGAGTGGGTTCTGTGCAAGCAGCAGGGTATCTCTGGCACCTCCTTGATCTCTGCATTCCTGGGCACCCTCTCATATTAAAGAACTCAAGCTCACCTTTCCTAACTGATGCTCCTGATACCTGTTCTCCACAACATACTGTGTCAAGAATAACTGCTTTGGATCTAGGAAGCACAAGCTCCAGGAACAACGGAGGGAGAAGAAGGAAAAGGAAGAAGAGGAGGAGGAGAAAAGAGTGGGGAGGAAAAGGAAGAGCTGTGTATTGTGTCTCTTTGATATCCTCAAGTTGTAAAACCTTTTAGTCTGCAACTTCTGGCTGAGAACTCTGGCATCTTTTCTGAAGGCTCCGCACTCATGAAGCACACTCTCTCCTCTTTCAGGCCAGTCTTCTCTCTAGAAAGGCTTCCTAGAACTGAAAGAGAATCCAGATTGAAAGACTGTCCAAGTTGGAAGAGACCTGGAAGTCATTTGAGTTCAATCTTCTCAGTTTACATATGAGGAAACTGAGGCAGCTGACTATTCCACCTCTCCATGTTTCTTATGTTAATGAGCGTGTAGGCTGAGAAGAGCCTTTGGTGTCACCACGGACATGCATATGGTAAGTACACAGTCATTTTTTCCCCAGCCAGAAGCTATTCCTGGAAGAGAATGGGATGCAGTATGTACATGGGCTTACCTCTGATGTGCATAGCTACAGGTGTGCGTTGCCTGGATTTAGAAGGGATCTTGCCCAATGTAGCATCAAAGCTGCACTGGAAGATTATATCACCAAACTTCCCTAGACTTGGCACTCAGACAAGTGACTGGCACTGGTCTCAGGAGCTGATGGATATCAAGGTGGCTTGGAGATCAGTGGGCTCCCTACTGGCCACAATGCTTCTCCTCCCAGATCGACTAACTCTGTTATGTTCTCCCTGTAATTTTTTGAGGATTGTTTGCCCCACAGGCACAAGGGTGAATGAACTCAGGCGGCCTAGGGAACAAAATACCAAACAGGGACCCTGGTTGCAGTTGATAAAGGTGTAACGCCTGTTCGATGAGATATTGAAATTGTAATCTTTGCGGTCACGTGATTCATTAAATAATTAATGCAGATCGTCTGGAATGGATTGGAGTCGTCAGGGGCTCACTAGGAGTGAATCTCTCAGAAGTGAGACTCCAAATTCCTATTTGATTTTTAAATACACGCACCCTCAGATTTATCTTCAAAGGCTTTTAACTCCTTCAGGAAGGCAGGAGGGAGCCCTTTAGCGAAGAGAACCAGAGCTGGTGGCCTCTGGCTAGGTCCTGGTGCTTTTCTGCAGGGTTCCTGAGAGTCCAGAGAGTGCGCTGTGTCCAGGGAAACGTGAGTTTGGTGTGTTTTTTTTTTTTTTTCGGTCACATCCTGGCTTTGGTGATGAAGTGGGACGGATGCGCAGTTGGTAATGTTCTGATTCACGCTGAGGAAGGCTGCAGAGATACCACAGGACGGGCGCGCGGCTTTGTTCAATTTTCCGGGCTTTCATAAATCAACCGCGCCGGGCGAGCGAGGGAGCAAGCGGACGCCAAAAACGCGGAGAGTGAGGCCACGGGGCGAGGCGGCGGCCGCCATTGCAGAGCTAGAGACCTGGGAAGCATCTCTCTTTCTGTTTGACTCATTAGTCAGAAGGATTTATGGGGAACTGCAGCCATGAATATTAGCCTTGGGGATAAGGAAATAGCGACAATAATAATAACCATAATAATAATACTCAGCCTGATGAGTGGCGGTGGTTGTGGCGGCGGTGAATGGTGGCATAGTGGAGCTTTCTGGGGCGAAATTGAAGTGCGAACTGTAGAATGTCTAAGCCCCACCCAGCTCAGTCTTGCCCGGAGCCCCAAGGCTGGAGGTTCTCCCTTTCAAGACACAGAGAGCAAGGCTGAAGAAGGGAAAAGGGTCCCGCTTGGATTCTGTGTCCCCAGCAGGGATGGAGGTTACAGGCTGCCGGCTGAGTTGTGGCAGAAGGCAGTTGTCAGTTTGCTGTCACTTGTTCAGCATGCTGGGGGCTCTGAAGCCCGGAGTCAGAGGGTTTGTTAAGCTATTTGGTAGCCCCTCTCACATGGACGCAGGAAAGGCAGAAGAGGTCTGTTTTGGAGAAGGTCAGAGTCTGAGAAGTTACCTAGGTCTGGGTAAAGGGCTGTTGGACTCAGGATTAGAGCTATAAAAACAATGCCCCATAGAGTACCAGCAGAACTCACCAGTGGATTCTCTGTTCCTTTCCCAGTGTCTCCTACTCCCAGAAAGTTGGCTGAGGGTTCCAGGATCAGATTTCCTGGTTAGAGCACAAGAGAGTATTGCAAATATTGTAAAGTGTGAGATTACGGCAGAATCAAGGCGTTTTGCTGATTCCTGACTGCTAAGCATGGATTGAATATTGTTCAGCGACCTGCCTTAGTCTTGCCCAGTTTCCAGCAGCAGTCGCTGGCCTGCCAGCCCAGCAGGACCAAGAGGTGGCTGCCCAGCGCTTGAATGAACCAGAAGATAAAACCTCCCAAGACTGTCTTGAGTCTGTGAACTGAGCCGCCAACAGAAATGAACGCTATTAGTGAGGTTTTGGGAGAGCCCTGATTGAATGCTTCCAGACAAGGCTTCCCTTTGTTAGCAAAAGAAAATAAAGCATGCATTCACATTCCCCAAGTTGTGGTGCGTGAGGAGCCCTGCCAGCTGACTAGGCACCACCAGCAAAGCCTCTTCCACCTCTTTCCTATCTTTCTCCACCATCTAGTCCATTTTCTCCCTCCTCCCCTATAAAAGAAAGAAAAGGAGAGAGTGTGGGTACAGAGATGGAGTATGTATTTATTTTACAAAAATAAATCACCATCTTCGGGTCATTTGTAGACTGGAACATTTTGAGCTGAGTGCCATCGCATGGACAAATGCCCTGGCAACTCCTCCGTGTCCGCGTCACCCCGGGGCCATCCTGGCGCTCACACAGGCCACATTTTCAACTCTGGTGCTCCAACTCCCTTCCCTTGCAGCCACCGTTCACCTTCTGCTGTTTATTTGTCCACAGAGTGCCTGGACACAGGAAAAAACGATTCCCTGAGTGCCTGAAGCTGGAAACAATTCCTGGTCCAGATTTAAACATCTTTGGAGGTAAGCAATGTGCCAGAACTCTTTGCGGTGAACTTTGCACCATGCAGTTAGGAAGAGTTTGCTCTATCCAGCTCCTGGCAACTAGAGCAGGTTGAAAGAGGTTCTGGTCAATATTTAACTTAAGAGGAGTTTTGGAGCTGGGTTACCTTCAGCTCCATGCCCAACAATGCCGGGCTTGAGGCAGACAAAGAGTCTGCCCCAAAGCCTGTAATGGGCAGGAGGAAGGCAGTTGCTAAGCCAAACATGGGATTAGGGGAGGTACAGGGGATGTGTTTGTTTTTCCTGCAAGTCCCAAACAAACCACTGCATGGAACTGCAAGGCAAAATCAAGTAGAGGCCATTGGCATTGTGGCTGCTGCGTGGGCTGAGCTGCTTGTCCACTGAGGTGTCTGCTGCTTTGGAAATTGTCACCAGTCTCAGTACCTGGTTGAGGAAACTTGCCTTATAGCCTGATGTCTTTCAGTTTCTCTGATCCTTTTGCTTCTCCATGGCAGGAGAGAAGTTCCTATATTTTCAATGTGTAGGCCTTCACAAGTAGCGGGTCCTGTGCAGTCTTTCAACAGAGCTGATTATAGTTCTTCCTATGGGAAAAATCCAGTCTTCTTCTCCCTCAACGTTTTCCTTTCCTATTTGGAATAAGAGAAAACTCCTTAAAATTCTTTTCAAGTTGTGGCATAATTTGTTCTCTTAGTTTGGGATGCAGGGAGGTAATTACTGTGGTTTATTACCTTGTAAAAGATCCATAAATTACATGCCCATTTGGGGGAAGGGCTGTTAGGATAAGAAGCTTGCTCTGTTCTTTAGAGAATTACTGCTTTTAAGAAGTTTTAAGAATTTTTTGTTTGTTTGTTTAGTTTTGTTTTAAGTTTTGAGGTTTTGGTTTGTATTCCCAAGGCCTGAGTCTTTCCTGAAATTTGCTCCCCAGATATAAATCAAGTTGTTAATTAACTGTAAACATGCTATTCAGTGATGCTTTAAGGCTGGTGTGGTGTTCTTGATACAATTATTATTATATCAGATAGTAAGTAAACAGAGTAATCGTAACTGAGTTATTTTCTCAACTTCTGCATGTCTGTTTATATCAAATATAGATGGGACATTTCAGGAACTTGCAACTCAGTGTGTACATATGAGTTGCATCTCTGCAAACAACAGAACAATTGCAGGTATAAATAGCTGTAGGAGTTCAGCTCCTACATCCTCATGTGTCCAGAGAACTTGGAGTCCATTTGTACTGCAGTTCCAACCACAAGAAATATCTCATGTTAAATAATGATCTAGCATCTACACACACACACACACACACACACACACACACACACAGGGAGCTCAGAGAGTTTTACCTGAGGCTCAATAGAAAAACCACTAGAGTTAATAAAAATGTTAAGTGTAGTTTTGATAGGAAAATCAGATTGCATTGTTTGAGTACAGATATATCTAATCTGCCAACAGCCTTGCAAATATTGACTCACAGTCTATATCCCTAAATGTGTACTCCTTCTAAGCCAACTTTCCCCCTATTTTAGCTCTGGAGGCCTGAATGACAGCATGAAGTTCCCAGACCTGGCCAGGTTGGAGGCTGGAGTGAGTGGATGGGCCTCTGGCTGCTAGGTTTTTAAAAAGGTCCATAGCTTTGCTTTATGAGAGTGGAATCAGAATAGTGAAGGAAGACTGTCAGCTTGGGTTGTGCCACTCAAGATTGCTCTCAGGGAAACTGTTTTTTACCTCAAAAGTTAAGAGTTCCTCTGGCTTCCTGAGATTTTTCCCTTCTCACTCCACCAAATCACCCCATTCCATTCCATCTCAAGTCTTTAATGTTAATTGTTAAACAGCAGTTGGAGCATTAACTGGGATGTTAGAGGTGTAGAGGCCCCAGCCTAGAGCTGGGATGCCTGTGGGCCTTGCTGGCATTAAGGCATTTGTCTGAAGCAGTACCAGTGACTTCTACTACAGACTAATGGCCTTAAGAGTTTTGATTTGCTCAAAACTAACTCTAAAGGGGCGCCCTTCTCATTTCATAGTTGATACCTTTGTAGAAACTTGGGGGGGTAGTTGTTAGTAATTGAGGTATACTTCCCTTTCAAGTCATTTCTAGGGTATCTGGAAAGCTCAATGTGAATGATTGGAGGGGAAATAAGGAGCAGAGGGAAGGAGTAGGAGTACACTGAGTCCTTGAGGAAAGCAGAATACATTTTGGAAACCATCCCTGACCCTGTTCTTTATCTTCCAATTTATTAGGCAAAACATTATGGAAACACTGCTTAGGCCAGCTCTTGCTTCCAAGAGGTTGTGTCCTTTTTTATTGTCCTTCTGAACTGGGCACCTCCATGTTAGATCCAGGCCCTCTTACTTGGGGTTTTAGACTTGCATCAAACCCTCTGACCCCTTCATAGGAGGAGAAAAGGGGATGAATCATCCATAGTATCCTGCAGCTGCTGCTGTAAGTCCTCACACTTAGACATAGGCAGCTGAAAACTCACTCTCAAGCAACAAAAGGATATGTATGGCATGAGGAGTCCACTGTCCTTAGAGCACTCAGAATTCAGAAAATAATACTGGATTGGGAAACTGTTTAGACAGCTAGTGAAAGAAATGAGTGAGCAATGTTACCAAGCAGAAGGTAGGACTAGGGGTGGGTTAGGGAGCCAATTTGTTTATCCAGGTTCTTTCTGAGCAGAATTAGTTCAGTTCAGTTTCTACTGGTAGATTTAGAGTTGTCTTAGGGGAAAGCAGACAGACCTACCTGCAGAGAGGTTTCCAGGTTGTCTTCTGGGTTAGTATAAGAGAAGTATAGTATAAGTTAGCATAAGTGAAGGTTAGTACTTTTTGTTTCCTCTTGCAGAGGCAATTAAATCATTTTTGTTTACATTTTTCATATTTAGAAACCTATAATTTCATGTATCACTCAGCAATGTATTGAGAGAACGCATCAGTATAGGCTTGGCCAGGGCATTAGGTCCCTCCAGATTTTGTTAAGCTCTGACCCACCACTCTGTAGCCAAGCACAGCTTGCCTAGTGGGTTTCCACTGAGCAAGAACAACTGGACTCAGAGGAGAAGCTTTAACATTTGTCAGGTAATTATAGGCCTTTTTGGTTTCTTCAGTGGCTATGGCATATTGCATGGGTGTTAGCTAACTCCATACAATGGCAGGCTGTGAGGAAGTTTGCTGACCAGGCCACTCATTTGTGGGCTTGGCTCTTGTCTTTTGACATTCTGGCCTCTGGGCCAGAGGTGACTAGGGGACCTGAGTGTGCTGGATTCAACTTGTCCATGAATCCATAAGGAAAGTTAAGTACTGTAGAGTCTAATATGGACAGCATTACTGTCCCCTTGTGTTTTGGTGTACATGTAAAAAAAAAAACAAACAGACGTGTGGCATGAATATGTCCCCCAGTATCCTACTACTCAGAACTCTTGCAGATTACTGGACAAGGTCCCACACTTCCCCTCCCACAAAGCCAAATGTTCTGCTTGAAAACCTGGTTTCTTTGGTGATTCCCTGTTTCAAATAAAAGGATTTAAGTTGACATGACCACGTGAACACATAATACAGCACGTTATTGTGGCATTTGGAGCGGAGACCCAGGCAGTCTTCATCTGTGATTACGTTTTTCTAGATTCTCTACAGAGCGAGAGCTCCCCCCCTCCACGCACCCACCTCCTCCTTCTCCTTCCCCTTCTCCGGAGAGCACTCTTAGAGCCGGGTGCAGTTCTCACCGCTCATGGAGCAGTTCTGGGCGAGCTAGCCAGCTGATGGGACTGGAGGCCACACCAGGAGGATGGAATTTATTTTAAGGTATTTCCGTTGATTGTTCATATCTACAATGAGTTATAGCTGTGAGAGACAAAGGTCAGGCAAGGAGACCCTGGCTCATGGGTAGGACCCTCAACCTTTCTCTTCCTTTGTTTCTCATTTAGAACTGAAACCATTTGGTGCCTCAAACTCTGAGTTTAATTCCCTGAAAAGTATTGCAGGGTGCAAAGGAGAGGGGAACTTAGGGGTTACTAGGTGGGCCCATAGTCTTCAGCATGAGGTTGGCTTTGTCCACTACACTGTAGCGGGTAGGGCTGGAGTCCTAGGAGCCGAGACTCAGCAAAGGAAAGATCCTGAACTGGTGGCGGCATCGGCGGCGGCGGCAGCAGCAGCAGCAGCTGCCGGCATAGGCCGAGGTAAAGGTGGCCAGTTCCACTTGGAAAGCAAGACCTCATGGAAGGAGCAGAGGCTGGTGGCTGAGAAGAGGAACCTCTTCAGGGTTAGCTGTGTTTGCCTGTCGGGGATGGAGGGTTTGGACTGATCTGAGCAGTCTAAGCAGATGGGAGAGGAAAATCGATGAGGGAAATGTGCAGATGTGCTGCCATTTTATTGATGATGCTTACAGCCACTTTATTCAGTGCTAGGTTGCAAGGCATGCTCCCCCATGCTCAGCCGCTCAGCCAGACCTAAGGCGCAGACCTGGAGGGCAAGCCATTGTTTCCCTGAACACCATCTGCCTGGGAGAGATGGAAGACAGCTCAGACCTAGGAGAGGCTTGGGGTGGTGGTGAGCCGAGTTTATTACCTGGATCCTGAGTTATTTTTTAATTTGGAAGGGTACAGGGGCTAGATTTGGGTCTCATCAATGTGCTGAGTGCTTGGTGTATGTCCCCAACCCAGCTCAGAGAATTCAAGAACTGGCTGTGCACCTTGGGTTGGAGGGAAGGCAGGAGGCAGAGTCCTCAGGAAGCAGAGGCAGACATCTCTCTGGTTTCAGAGTCCCGGAAACAGCAGCAGCCAGGATGGAGGCAGAGAGAGTTTAATTGTATGCTTCTAAATTACTCAGAAAGCCTAGGCTAATTGGGCTTTGGGGACTCCACAGTCCTGAGAAGAGTACAAACTCCTTAGAAACGTAAAAGAAATTCCCACTTTCCTTTGCTCATGGAGCAAGGAAAAGGGTGCTTTCAAGGAGTTATGAATTTAATTTGCCTCTCTGATGTTTTAAAAACTTATTTTTTTTCTTAGCTTAAAAAAAAAAAAAACAACCCAAAAGTCAGACTCCCTATTTGAGTGAGATTTACTTTCCAGAGCAAAAGGGCTCATTCTGCCCTCCCCGAGAGCCAGCCTCCGCGGTAACCATGTTTAACTGAGGCCATTTCAAGTGCTTTAAAACACCCTTTGGAAATAAAATGTAAGCTTTAATTGCTGTTCAATTACTTGTCAGCATTTCACATGATTTATGACCCAGTTCTGGCGCATTTTTGACCCAGTTAAAGACTCATAAATAATATAGTTTCACTAGAAAGAATGAGAAAGGGATAGAGGTTTGTTAGAGGCATCTTTTTATTGTCACTTCTGCCAGCTGCTTGAATAAATATCTAGCTATGGACTCTCCAAGCTGGTTCCGTATCAAAGCACGCATGATAAGAAGCCAAAAGCCGCTTTTATAGAACACAGGTTGCTTTTTCCTCCCAGGAAAGATCTAAAGCCACTCCATAATAGCTAAGCCTAGTCCCCTCTACCCTCAGAATTCCAGCCTCACCCTCATAGGCAAGTATATTTCCTCAGTAACTTGCCTCCTTGTTTTGGGATTTCAATGCCTGTTCTTGCCAATAATTACTCCTCACCTTCCTCCCTGGCTGTACAGATGGTCTTGGAGCTTTGAGGCCCTCAGAGATACGCAGTACACCCTCTTGATGGTAGAAAGGAACCACCAGGCACCTTTGCTGCTCAAAATATTCTTCTACTGCTGAGAAACTTTTCTTGTAGTTCCCTTGGATGACAGATCAGGAAACATGGCGACCTAAGGAAGTTCGGGGGCCCATGGGGTCCTCTCAGCAAAGAAAGGCTTGGTGGATTTGGAGAAGCCGGGTGAATTGCTGTGGGATTTGTTTAGAAAGGGCACAACTGCGTTGAGTAATGTTTGGAGGCAAAAATCAACAAGCATATTTTCTCTTGAAAAACAATAACCAACCAACAAAAACTTTCCGCCATTATAAATTATTTTTAATCATCTTGTCTGCGTTTGCTCCAAAGCCAGTCCTTTAGTTTTCAGCAGTCACGAGGCAGGGGCACGGGCAATCTTTCTGCCAGGGCACTAGACCTTCGACTAGACGTCTAAGCCCCATTTCTTCCAGTGGGGCCCGAAGCCCAGAAGTGACTTAGTTGGGGGAGGGATGAGGCCTGGCCCGAGATGAGCTTCTGCCCAGATCTTCCTGGGCTCCTCAGGTCCGGTCCCCATGATCTGCTCAGTTTGCGTGGCTTGGTCTTGGCGCTCTGGAAAGGTATGCGCGCCGGGAGCCCCAGCCCTTACTCGGGTATCCTCTGCCCGGATGATCCCTTCCCCGGGGCAGGTTCTCACGGAGGGCTGGCCTTCCCTGCAGCTGGCTTAGCTGAGAAGGCTGTGAGAGTCGCGTCAGCGGTTTGGAGGAGAAAGTGCGGGTTGATTATTGACCCACGCCTTCTTTCTTCAAATGCCACATCCGACCGGCAGGTTTGAAGAGAAAATGCCGCCCTGCAGATTTTTGCGGCTGGCTGTCACCTCCTACACAGCCCGGTTCCCCCTTTCAAGTTGTGCCGCCGCAATATGCTATAAGGAACAAGTGTTTGCTGTTTTGCGCTCTGTTTACAGCTTTGGGGCGCCGAGTCATAAATCTTGCCCAGCCATAAATGACAAAAACCATTGGTATGCATGAGGCCACCCTGGCCCAAAGTGTTTTCTGATTTCTCCCTTTCCCCTGGCTTTGTTTTTGCTCTAACGTGACACTTTGGCTCCCTGACAGTTTAAACATACTACTTATATTTTTAACACCTTCCTTTGAGAAGGACCCGCCGTGGACGCTTTGGAATTGCAGGAAAGCTCCCTTTCTCTCTTCTAGCCACACTTGTGCTGTTGCAGAGTTTGCTTCAGAACCTGGGGAGTTGAGGGAGGTTTTGGAGGAATACTATCCTCTTTAAAGTTGTAGCATAGAACCAGGAAAGCTCGGGCCTCCCCCTCTAATTAGGGTGGGAATATCCTGGATGTCTGTTTGTGCTGGGGTCAGAGCTTTCTGTCTTTCCGTGGGCAAGCCGCGTGTCTACGCTGTGCAATGGGCACAAGGGAGCTGGAGACCCAGAGTTCTAGGCACCCTTCTTCGTGCCTGAGTCCAGAGGGCTCATTTCACCGCTAGGATAAAGGTGTATCTCCCCCCAGGACACATCTCTCCTGGCTGCCAGGATGTCACTAGTTTCTGCCTGAAAAGATAACCAACAACAGTCCAGTTGGCTCTTGGGCTTAGGGAGAAAGGCCCTATCCCGGTAACCCAAAGATTGGGAGTGGCAGGTGAAGTAAGCTGCCCAAAGTCTGAGGAACTCATTTCTGGTTCTCCTGTCTCTCCCCTTGTCCCACAGACCGTAATATCCAAGGCCGAGGGGTTGCGCGGTTTCTCAGATGGATTCCTAAGAAATAGAGCCCAGCGAGCGAGCCCCTTTGTGAGAGCCGTTTGTCCTCATTAGCATAATTTTCCTGGACTTTAGTGACGACCAGGAGCGAGAGGAGGGAGGGCGCTGGGGGTGGGGGAAGCTGCCCTCCTCCCGCCACCGCGAAGCTCCCCTCTCTTCTTGCGGTCCCTCCCCTCGCCACAGCCCCATCCCCCAAGCCGGCCCGCGCTTCCCTGGCCGCCTCGGTCTCCCCTCCCGCCCGCCCCCAGCACCCCCCACGCACCCGATCAGACGCAGCTCCGCGTGTAATATTCATAAGAAACATACCCAAGTCGGTGCCACTAGCCCAGGCAGAGCCCGCGCTGCGCCAGCGCTATCTCCGGGCCGCGGCTGCTGCCCTAGGGAAGGGCAGGGGGCGGGGGTGTGGGGGAGGGGTGGGAGGGGGGTGGGAGGGGGGGTCCGAGCCGCCCCAGTCCGCCTAGGGCGAGCCGTGCCGGAGCAGCGAGGCGACCGATCTCTGCGCGGCGGCGTCCGGGCCTCGGGTCTCCCGCCCGCCCGCCGTCTCGGCTGATGCTGAGGGTCCATCCCCATCCCGCGCGGAGGGGACCCGGCCGGGCCGCCGAGCCGGGCCGGGGGCCAGAGCCCAAGCCTGAGCCTGCGCTCGCGGCGATCGTCAGAAGTTAAGGTAAGCAGGGCCACAACCGGCCGCTCTCGGCGCTGAATGGCGGAGTTTACGTCTCGGTGATTTATGGCTGCAGACTTAAATCTCGGTTCAAGAAGAGTTCACAAGCCGGAGCTTCCTTCCCGGCAGTGACTGATACCCTTACACTTCGAGTTCAGGCTGCTTTCCCATCCCCGCCCCCACTCTTCACTCTCCTCTTAGCCCAGCCTCAACTTTTCTGGGCCGGGCAGGGAGGAGTGGACAGGGGGCGCGGGGGCTCTTCCCCGACGTCTGCCTCAAAGTCGGGGTGAGGACTAGCTGAGGAAGCGGAAGGAGTGAAAAGAGGGAGAAGTGTCTGGAGCGAGGGAGTAGAATTTGGGCACACCTTGTGGACAGACAATAGGGCTTGCTTTTTGCACTCAATTTAGCTTCCTCCACTCTCTTTCAGCTCTTGCACCTGGGGGTTATTGTCCAGAAACAGATCTTTGGCGAGGAATCTCCCTCCACCCCAGCTTTTGCTTAGGGGTATTAAAGCAAAGTTTCCTGGCTGGCAAATCTCCCAACTTCTTTACTAGGTTGCAAACTTTGGGGGCCAATTGTGGGGGAATTGTGTGAGCTTCAAGGTGATTGCATTCCCCAAACAATAGAAAGGATTTTGGTGGACTCTCCGAGTTAAAGTCACATTTTAACTTTATATGGCTGTTGTAGTTCTTTTATTTTTAAAGATTTTTTATGCTGCAACACAATGCACAACTTGATGACAGGGTTTAAGTAGGCATCGGGCTGGTGTAGCCTGTGACAATAGATTAGCAAGTCACTAGAAATTTTGCATGTTCAAAATCATGTTAATTTTATTTTATCTAATATCTTGCTGTTCAAGTGTTGAGAGTAATTTTCTTAACCTGACTATTTTATATAGTAAGTTTAGTATCTAATAAATTTATGACAGATATTAACACTGCCAAATGTAATAGGAACTGCTTTCAGTGGAAGAACAGGAAACTGAGACATTAAATTGCTATTCAACTTTAAATCCTGGCCTTTATTTGCTTTCTATCTTGGTATCCGTACCTTGTATTTATTCTAAAAGAGAAACAATACTCCAGGGCTTGTGATCATGCACAGTAACTGTGGATATGGAATGCTTTAATTTTTAATTGAAGTTCTAGAAAATTCATTGTGCTTGTTTTCCAGATGTTGGTCTGATTGTTGGTTTAATAATGAAATCTATGAGAGTATGTTATTAAGAACAAAATTATAATCATCCACTGGTAAATGCTTATTATGTTATTTTTTCTAGTTAACATCTGCTATTCCTGGAAAATTTGAATAACTGTGAAACTCAATGTATAGATCATGAAATATAAACCATTGTCTTCAGGAATTTGTCCTTGCAATTTTCTTAGTGACAAGAGGCACTAACATTCTGAGTGTGTGTATGAGAGAATATATGAAACTCACATGGAACTTTTGCTAAGAACTAGAGACCAATTATGTAAAGGCTGAAAACAAAAAGAAAACAGACTTCACTTCTGCAAACTTTTCAAATAAAAGAGGGTTGAGAAGGTGTTTAATTGCTTTTTAGATTTTCAATGTTACCCTTGGTGTTTCTGAAGCAGGTAAATAGACAAATAACAAATATCAACAACAGTGGCACACAAAGATCAGGGAATTCTGGCACGATTTTATGGTTTGTGCTTCTATGCCTTGTCCGGAGCCAAATGACCCCCATACATCAAATTACATAGCAGTTTCTAAGACAGAACCTATTATCTTTACGTTGGAAGGAGAGTTCAAGCCGTGGTCATGGAGATGAACGCTGGTTTTTCAGGTTCCTAGTGGTTTTTTTTTTTTTTAAATCTAATCCATCATGTTTTAACAGGTAGAATTTGATAGTTGCCCTGAATAACAGCACCTCAGTAAGTCCAAGTCAGAAGGGTCTGGGAACCTCCTGTAAGTGGGGAAAAGACTTGGGGTGGCTTGCTGTGAAGTGTCTGACAAACAGGGAGCAAAAGAGCAAAGAACTACCCAGGGTTTGAATTGTGACTTGCTGGATGGGGGTGTTGTTGCCCCCTCAACATACACATATCTTGTGTTCCACTCAGTTTTCTTTTTCCTCTTTTTGGCCAAAAAGAGCTCATTTGGAGGAGGTGGGCCCTGTCTCTGAACAGGGGTAAAATTTACTGCCTAAGAAGCTCAGCTTCTGAAATTCAGCATGATCTAACAGGATAATTACCTTAAAATATTTCTTATGCAAACTCTTTTGAGGACAGGAAGTACCAAGAAAGAGCTCAATGGGAACTCATCCCATTTCAGTGTTTTGGCAAGTTTTAGTCCTAAAGCAGGGATTGCAGAAAAAAACTGGCGACCCAGGCTCCTTGCCAGTTCTCCAAGATTCTCAGAGAGGAGAGTCTCATACCCTCTGGATGATGTCAAGGAGAGGAGACGAGGGATAACCACGTTTCTTCTTTGGAAAAGCAAGACCCCAACCTTGCTCTTTCTAGTCTACCAGGCCTTTCTCCTTTTGGATCTCGGCTCCAGAGACTCGGCTTCCAGGCCTCACTCATTCTCTTTCCCCGGAAAATCCCCCAACTCCAGACGCAAGTTAAGCAAATATTTGTAGCTGCCAGTAAATTCCAGCGGCTTTTTATAGCGCGGCTCCCTGCGCCCGGGGCCAAGTCGTGCTGCTAAATATTGCTGACCACTTTTTCTTTTATGGCTTTCATGTCACTTAGCTATTGAGAGTAAGATGGATTTGCGCAGAGCCCTCACCGCGCTGCGCTTCTACCCCCCCCCAGGTCTGCGCGGGGCGGCGATTGGCGGAGGAGCGTCACGTGACCGCGGGGGCGTGCCAAATGTGCGCCCTCACGGGTGTCAAGCCCCTGTCAGAGTGTACGATCAAGATCCTGAGACAACGCGATGCAAAAAGCGACCTACTACGACAGCTCAGCTATCTACGGTGCCTACCCCTACCAGGCAGCCAACGGGTTCACTTATAATGCCGGTCAGCAACCCTACGCGGCGTCTGCCGCTCTAGGAGCCGAGGGCGAGTACCACCGACCGGCCTGTTCACTTCAGTCACCTGTCAGCGCGGGGGGCCATCCCAAGGCACAAGAACTGAGCGAAGCATGTTTACGCACCTTGAGCGGCCCACCCAGCCAGCCCCCAGGCCTAGGTGACCCACCCCTGCCCCCACCGCCACCCCAGGCCGCACCACCAGCCCCACAACCCCCACAACCTCCACCACAGCCCCCCGCACCCGCCCCTGCAGTCCCTCCGCCCCCCTCTTCTGTTTCCCCTCCTCAGAATGCCAGCAGCAATCCCACCCCAGCCAGCGCAGCAAAGAGCCCCCTGCTCAACTCGCCCACCGTGGCCAAACAAATCTTCCCCTGGATGAAAGAGTCAAGGCAAAATACAAAGCAGAAAACCAGCGGCTCCAGCTCAGGTAAAGGGGTACTTTCTGAAAGAGGGTCCTCTGGTTTGACTGCAGACCCTAAGACCTAACCACAGCAGCAGAGTTTGGGAGCACTGGAAAATTTCCAGAAATTTATCATCCCCCCCCAAAAGGTTTTCAAAGATCTTCGCAATTTAGGGCAATAAGACCTTTGTGGGCCAAGAAACTACAGAGATCTGATGGGTCTCTCTGGACCTCTGCAAGGACAAGCATAACCTAGTGGAGTTGGAGTCTCCTTGTTTTGCTCCTGAAGTTCTGATCTCTAGGCACAGCTATCATGAGCTCCACTATCTCTCTTTTAGCACAGCTCCTTTATTTTAATGAAACAGTGATATCCTCCCCATACTGAAGTGTACAGAGGAAAAGCAGGCTTAATCACCCTCCAAATCAGAATCAATGCTTTGTCTATCATCAGAACCAATTTTTGCTCCAGTAGATGGAGTGACTGCCTTACCTCTGGAAAGGCTTTCCTCAGACTTAGTACAGTGAAGTCAGACGGGTGGGGGGGCAGGCTGGCTTGTCATCCTAATGGGAACCACATGGGCCTGCTGGAACTGGATTGTAGTGAAAGAAAGCCCCCCACCCCGCACTGTCTTTTCCTAGCTTCTAGGTTACCTTTGCCCCTGTCTTTTCCAGTTGCCAATTGTCTGCTCTGAGCTTGAGCATCTGGGCCCTCCAAAGTCAGAAATGAGGAGGATGGGTAGGAGGGTACAAGAATGGCAGGCAAAGGTTTGGTGGGCTGCTGGATGACATGAGGAGCTTTAATGAATAGGGCCCCTTTGAGGGGGCTGGGTCTCCCCAAAAGAAATGGGTATCTTCCATGACCAGAGAAAACCTTCCAGTTTGGGGTTTCTAATCTGCTGGTCTCTTCTAAGTAGATTTTTAAATTGGCAAATAGAAGTTATTGCTTAATCAATCACGACAAAAAAAATCAAGACAGTGTGTGTGTGGGAGGGAAGACAGGGAGAAAAAGAAGGTTTGAGTGTGTGCCTTAGGTGACTCACATTTTAGTTACTGTGAAGGGAATAAAGATGTGAGACCTGCCCACAGAAAGCTTCTTGTCTAAAAGGTTTAGAGAACCAGTAAGTGAGAAAGTTGGTGACTGCAGGAAGGAAATAGAGACTGAAGGCAAACTGGGGTTCTAGGTTTTTGTTCTTTCCCCCTTGGAGAAGCCTATAATTTGTCTTTTTTTTTTTTTTTTTGTCTTTTTGAGACAGGGTTTCTGCTGTGCAGTTCAGGCTGGATTTGAACTCACTTTGTAGTCCAGGCTAGTCTTGAACCACAGTGATTCTCCTGCCTCAGCCTCCCGAGTGCTGGGATTATAGGTGTGTGCCAACACACCCGGCCTTAATTTGCTCTTTAGGTAAATGAAGTACTAGCTATTTGCACTGCTTTTCCATCCAAGAGACAGGACAGCACCTCATTTCTACTCCTCTCTGGGCCCAACCGCAGAAGGGATCTGGAGGATCTGGAGAAAGGAGGGGCCAGACTGGGTTAGGAGCGGGGCGGGGCCGCAGACAGCCCCTGACGCCGCTCTTCCTCTCTGTCCTGGCAGGCGAGAGCTGCGCTGGTGACAAGAGCCCGCCTGGGCAGGCTTCGTCCAAGCGCGCGCGCACGGCCTACACGAGCGCGCAGCTGGTGGAGCTGGAGAAGGAGTTCCACTTCAACCGCTACCTATGCCGCCCGCGACGGGTGGAGATGGCCAACCTGCTGAACCTCACCGAGCGCCAGATCAAGATCTGGTTCCAGAACCGCCGCATGAAATACAAGAAGGATCAGAAGGGGAAGGGCATGCTGACGTCATCCGGGGGCCAGTCCCCGAGTCGCAGCCCCGTGCCCCCGGGCGCAGGCAGCTACCTGAACTCTATGCATTCGCTAGTCAACAGTGTCCAGTATGAGCCCCAGTCGCCCCCACCTTTCTCTAAGCCTCCCCAAGGCGCCTACGGGCTCCCTCCCACCTCCTACCCCGCGCCCCTGCCCAGCTGTGCGCCTCCACCTCCTCCACAGAAGCGATATGCCACGGCGGGGGCGGGCGCAGGAAGCACCCCAGACTATGACCCGCACGCTCACAGCCTGCAGGGCAACGGCAGCTATGGGACACCACACTTACAGGGAAGCCCCGTCTTCGTGGGGGGCAGCTATGTGGAGCCCATGAGCAACTCTGGGCCAGCACTCTTTGGCCTAACTCACCTCCCCCACGCATCAGCCGCCATGGACTACGGGGGCACCGGGTCACTGGGCAGCGGTCACCACCATGGGCCAGGGCCGGGGGAGCCTCATCCCACTTATACGGACCTTACAGCCCACCATCCTTCTCAGGGAAGAATTCAGGAAGCGCCCAAGCTCACACACCTGTGATGGTGGGCTCGGGGCTGCGTGCCAGGAGAGTCCCCTCCCTTTTTCTTTTTCTTGTTTTAGGTTCTTCCTGCCCGTCCCTTTACCCCCGTCCCTGTTTTGTTCTCTTTGGTAATGAATTTTTATAGTTTATGTGACGTAGCAATCTTGGTTGCTGGAATGGCTGTCAGTATCAGTAGCGATATTTATCTCTTCCCGCCCCTTGCTCCGCCGCTGGCTCTGCACTCTTTACCTTCTCCACTCTTTGATCAGAAACAGGGTATATGAACAAATTTTCTAGTCGAGTTTTCAATGTGAATTTGTTCGTACTTTATGGCTCCCGAGAGGAAGCAATTACGTTGGTTTTTCTTTAATTTTTAGTTTTTTAAATTGCACTTCTTGTAAAGAGCGAGAAAAAATCAAAGGCGCTTTGAAACAGGGGCTCCTTGTGCAAGGATGATTAAGTGTACGTCTTTGCCGTGTGTGTATGCTGGTGAACAGTCAGATTTATTTATATTTTTTTTGCAAGCATTGAATAGTCTAAGTTTTAAATATTATTTATCCCCATCCGTTCGTATTTATATTAAAGAAATTCTGTACCCTGGTTGTTCAGAAGGTTTCTTGGGCCTTTTGTTCGATAGTGTATTGGCGTACATACAAAATTTTTTATTTGAAAGGGAAATATAATTCCTTTATAAAAACGATAACGATGCAATAAAGCCAGAGATGATCCAGCGTTTGAAAACAGTGACTGAGGTTTGTAACATCCGGCAAAACTGAAAAAAAAAAAAAACTGTAAACATGAAAAATGCTAGATTTGTTTTGAAAGTTCTACATTCCTTGCTGCTCATATTCTGAGAAACAAAACAAAAATAAAGTTTTTATTCTGATTAATATCCATGCTCAAAAAGGGTTCTTTGGCTCAAAATGTTGTCTGCCTGGAATTCAGGCAGAGGCAAGCTGGCTGAGTAGGCCGCGGCAGGCAGCCCTGCGACTCCGGCGCGGAGCCTGGCCAAGCGGCTCTCCTGGAAGCTCTGCCAATTCTCTGGAAGAGGCTGAGGTTCGGCAGCAGCAGCCCTGGAAACGCCGCGGGCTGGCCCGCTGGGCAGCCTGGGTCCCAGCTGCTGCGGAGGCAGGCGGAGGGCGCCAGGGCTGCAGCGTGCAGTGTGTGGCAGAAACAAAGGCAGCAAGGCTCTAGGCGCAGCGGGGGGCGCACAGGTGCCCCGCAGCCGGGGGGAGAGAGAATGCCGGGCTGTCTTCTCCTGCAAGCTTTTCCTCTGGGTCTCAGCCGATAGCCTACCCTGAGCTCTCGCGGGGGATGCTGAGCAGTTTCCACGGTCAGTGGGATTCCTGGTCTCCTTCGCAGATGTTTCGCAGTCTATTATCAAGCCAGGATGAAACAATCGCTCTTAAAATCAAACACATGGAGTCAAAGGAACTGAACTTTCCTAGGTTTCCAGCAAAGGGAAAACTGAGCTCAGGAGTATCCCTGAGCCCTTTTTTGGACTGCCTATATCCCAGCATCAGTTTCCTCCTGGAATTTAGCATTTGCCACTCTCTGGGGTTATTTCCTCTCCTTCACTCCCGGCTTTCTTTTTATGGCCCCAGGGGAAGGGGAGAAAGAAAGGAGATTGGTATCTTTCTAATAAAAATGCAATTGTATAAGTACTTCTTTCACTTGATACTACAGGAGCGAAATATTACATTTCAACTCCTGGATTTAAAATAGAATTGCTTACTGACTGGCTGGCAGAGGCAAAGGCAGTCACAATGAGAAATATTTTCATCTTCAAATTAAAGAATTAATCGGAGAAGGAACCAAATTCAGAAAATGCAAACCTCAGAGCTGCATCCCCATCATCACCTCCCTCAGAGCTGGAAGTGAAGAACTGCCTGCATTTGGGGCATCAGGACTGTCTGATGTAAGAAATTAAGCTCCCATCCTTCCTGGATTGTATCTTTCAGAGCAGGAGTGAAAATGTCGCCATTTTGTTTGCAATCCAAAATATTCATCATCATGGCCTCTACTCTCTCCCACCCCCCAAACTATCTCAGAGGATCCTTAGAAGTAGGCACAAAGCTATTTCTGGATACCTGCTGCATCTCAATGAGCCGCTTTTAGGGAACTTTCACGTTTTAAGAAAAAGGAAAAGGATCCAAGGAGGATACAAAAGCAAGCAGCTGCAGAGAGCTGGGTGTTTCCCTCACACCCAGAGATGCTTTCCCCACATTTGTTTTGCAGTTCCCGATGATATATGTTTTCTCTTCAAAGAGTTTGGCCTGTGGGGAAAATGGATTTGCTTTTCCCACCCAAACCTCTCTCCAAAATATGGTGCCCGCCAGAAGTCAGAAAACCAGTCTTTGTGAGAACTGGACCTTCTGCCTTTTGGTCATTCATACTGGGCGATACAAGTCTTGTTTATAAGCAAGCATTTTAGAGCCATGTATAAAATAACCTGGGAAAATAAGGAGCACTGTCTGTAGGGAGGGAGGACAAGGGAAAGGAAGAGAAAAGAGGAAGAGGGAGAAGGAGAGAGAGAAACAGAGAGAGAGAGAGAGAGAGAGAGAGAGAGAGAGAGAGAGAGAGAGAAATGAGAATGAATTTCCATCCAAAGATGAAGCTCTTTCAGGGACATCACTATTTGAAATTATTTCTAAAATCTACTCTTTAGCTGAGGAAAGAATGGTTTAGAACCTTCCTCCTTTCCTCAGGGCAGAGATTGTAAAATGAGATTCTAATATGATTTCCCATATCTTGCCAGTCAAGACATTCATTTTGGCTTCCAAAGAAAAAATACTGATTTCACCCCCAGCTTCCCAGATATTAAAAAGAAATCCTTATTAAAATATCTCTTGAGTTAAAGTAATAGATTTGAGGAAGATTTCGATGTTGAGCAGTCTCAGAAAAAGGTTTTCTTCCAGATGGTATTTGAATTAAGGCAGCTGAGGCAGGCAGAAAGCTCTCACCCACGCAGCCCCTGACAAAGCCCAGTAATCTGGAGGCAGCTCTGCTCCCTCTCTGCAACTCTCCTCCCCTTCACCCCTCAGTATTTTCCGGTAAAAGCTAATGCCCAGAGCACTATCCCGGAACCTGCAAAGCACCTTTCCTAAAAGCAGTCCTATATGCCTTTCCACTGCCAAAAAATATCTTATAAAAGACTAGTTTTCCTTGTTTACTTGCGTTTCCTGCTCTTCTCTTTGCTCGGACACATTTGATCTTGGAAAGAGCTCGAAGCTGAAATGTGTTCTTAAGGGCCAGAAGCTGTCAAGGCTTTTGGTGAGCAAGATTGATCGCACCCAGACTTCCTTCAGAGCTTTGTTTGGAATAAAAGCAAGAAAACTGAAAAACTTCACATTTTCCAAAATACCATCTCTATCTGCAAGGCAAAGCTCTTGGCTGGTCAAAGTTGGAAGCCACTTTATATCTCATTTTCAACTCAAATCCTCTTTGATGCAGGCCTCAGAGATGGAGTCCTGCCCTTGCTTCTTGGTCAGCCTTTCTTGTTTTCAGCGTATTTTTCTCCCTCGCCAACCTCTCTCTCCTTGGCCATCAGAATGATTTATTTTCCTGCCACTGATGCCTGCCGGCCAGGAGGAGTCTGATCACTTTGGTCCATTTCAAAGGAAGCAAAAGCGAATCACCATCCTCAGGGTTGGGGGGGGGCGGAAAGAGGTGCCTTCAGAGCTCTCTGTCTCTTTCTCCCTCTCTCCCCCTTCTTTCTGGCTTGATGGTTTTAGGGTAATTTTTTTTATATATATCTAAAAGTGTTATTTTTTGAACCCTCCAGCACTGTCCAAGATGCACTCAATCTCAGGTCTTGGAACAGGGAAAAAAGAGAATGAAGAAGAACCTGTACAATCCTCCTTGGGTTGCCCTCTCCCGGCAATGCTCTTTCTCATAGCAGAGCCCGGGTGCAAACCTCTCTGATGCCCAAGGAGTAGGAAGGTGTGGGAAGCAATTCAGACTGCTAAGGAACCCTCGCTGCGTCTGAGCCAACCAGCCCCCAACCAGAGCGACGAGGACAAGGAAAAGGGTAGGGGGAAAAGGAGAGGGGAACAAACGTCTTCTCCCTTCCTGCTGATAACTTGCAACAGACTTCCTGGAAATCGGAAATACTCACCACACCCGAGCCCTATGGGTATGAAACCCAGAATGCCAGGAGCCGCACGCGCCTGCTCGGGGCGGCATTTCTTTGGCTGGCCGCCGCCCTGGCTACAGGGATTTGGACACATGGACCTGGTGTTGCTGTCTCCCTTGGCACATGCATCTATCTTTCTCCAGTCACTCCTGAGAAGTTGATGGCGCAGGGAGGTCGGGAAGCTTCGAGAGCCGCCTCCCGTCTTCCGCTTCCCGCCGGAGCCAGATGCAAAGCTGCCGTGGAAAAGCCGGCTAACAATGGGCCGGGGCCGAGGATTCCAGGCTGGACACTAAGAGGGGGGCGAGGAGCTGCGGGGGGAAGGAGAGGCGGACAGGAGAGAGTGGGAGGGGGGAAGAGGAGAGGAGGAAAAAGAGGGGAAGAAAATGGGAGAGGAAGGAAGACAGACAGAGGAGGGAGGAAAGGAGAGGGAGAGAGACAGAAAGAGTCTCAGAGGGAGACATCAGTTCTGAGATGAGTTACTGGTTTTAAGAAAATTAGAGGAAGAAAGGGAGATAAAAGGGGAATTCTCCCCAATATTTCTTCTCTGTTCTTTCTCCTTCTCTCCCTCCCTTTCTCTTTCTTCCTCTATCATCTCCTATCTCCCTCTGTTCCTTCCTTCTGCCTTAGCAGAACTTATGTGGCTGGGATGCGGGGGCCCTCGGGTGTCAAAACTTTGAAGATTAATGGATTACTTTGTTAATGACTGCAGGCGTCAGAGTGAGGTGCTTAAATGATTTGTGAGGTGCGAGGCGTCTTCCCGACAGTCCCAAACAATGCGCGGAGTGTGCGGGGGAGGCGGAGGGCAGCAGCCGGCGGGACCCGCAGCCGGGCACACACTCGCACACTCCCAGGCGCACACACTAGGTCCTCGCTGCTGAGGAGGCAGGCTGGCACCCTGGCCCTGGGCACTGCTGGGCATTCCCTCCCACAGCCACATTTATGTATTTTTGCCATGAAAAAAGTGTAAATAAAGCCTTGCTGGCCCCCAATGAGGCGTTCCTTCCCGACTTTTTTGGATCAATCAAACAGACAGTGGCTTCTTTTGATTAAAGCCCAAATTGTCATTGGGCAGAAGCAATCATGTGACAGCCAATTCGGTCCAATTTCAACCTTGTCTCCATGAATTCAATAGTTTAATAGTAGCGCGGTCCCCATACGGCTGTAATCAGTGAATTAGAAAAAAAACACCCCAGCAGCGATCTTCTATGATAGATTTTTTTTCCCCTCCGCGCTCGCCTTTTTCCTGGGCCTTGCCCCCCCAGAGCCCCTCCAAAAGAGGGAACTTTTTCTCCAAGGGGGCTCCAAGGAGAAGGCCATGAATTACGAATTTGAGCGAGAGATTGGTTTTATCAATAGCCAGCCGTCGCTCGCTGAGTGCCTGACATCTTTTCCCCCTGTCGCTGATACATTTCAAAGTTCATCAATCAAGACCTCGACGCTTTCACACTCGACACTGATTCCTCCTCCTTTTGAGCAGACCATTCCCAGCCTGAACCCGGGCAGTCACCCTCGCCACGGCGCTGGCGGCCGCCCCAAGCCGAGTCCCGCGGGCAGTCGCGGCAGCCCGGTGCCCGCCGGCGCCCTGCAGCCGCCCGAGTACCCCTGGATGAAGGAGAAGAAGGCGGCCAAGAAAACCGCGCTGCCGCCCGCCGCCGCCGCCGCCGCCACCGGCCCTGCCTGCCTCGGCCACAAAGGTCAGTCCGCAGACCCGGCCCCAGGTCCCCCGGAGCCGCTCGCCCCTCTGGGCTGCCCCGGAGCGGGCATGGGGGAGGGGAGCCGGGCTGGGAGCGAAGGGGGAGAGGGAGAGATGCCCGGTGGCCTTTTCCCTGCCCCTGTGGGCGCAGGAGCAGGTCTGATGGAGAGGAAAGGGATCCTGCGCTCCACAATGAGACATATATATTTTTAGGAAGGGAGGGGGAACTTTCCCTAACTTGTGTAATGTGGGATGATTTATTTGAGTTGGAACTGACCTCCTCTTGTCTAGTTGTCCTAGAGTTTGGCTTTTTGACAGTAATGAAGAGTGATAGATCGCTCTTGCTCAGCTAAGCAGCTGATGCATTAATTATAAATTGTGTTGCGGCTAATATAAAGTTTGCTCCCGGATGAAGAGGTTGGGGTGAGCCACAGACGGGAATTTGATAGAGGTGGAGGAGATGGGGTTTCCCCAGGCTGGGCTCCCAGGAAAGGCAGCACAATAGCTCTACTGCATCCAGGGCGGCCATTTTGTTGCAGTTGATCTTTTCTGCTATATTTATTCTCCAGTGGAATAACCCTGCTCGGACCCCTCCACCTCCAACTGTGCGTGTGTCTCTTGTGCGTTTCCCTTTCCGCAGAATCCCTGGAAATCGCCGATGGCAGCGGTGGGGGATCGCGGCGCCTGAGAACTGCTTACACTAACACACAGCTTTTAGAGCTGGAAAAAGAATTTCATTTCAACAAGTACCTTTGCAGACCCCGAAGGGTGGAGATTGCAGCGCTGCTGGATTTAACTGAGAGACAAGTGAAAGTGTGGTTTCAGAACCGGAGGATGAAGCACAAGAGGCAGACCCAGTGCAAGGAGAACCAAAACAGCGAAGGGAAATTTAAAAGCCTTGAGGACTCGGAGAAAGTGGAGGAGGATGAGGAAGAGAAGTCGCTCTTTGAGCAAGCCCTCAGCGTCTCGGGGGCCCTTCTGGAGAGGGAAGGTTACACTTTTCAGCAAAATGCCCTCTCCCAGCAGCAGGCTCCCAATGGACACAATGGCGACTCCCAAAGTTTCCCAGTTTCGCCTTTAACCAGCAATGAGAAAAATCTGAAACATTTTCAGCACCAGTCACCCACTGTTCCTAACTGCTTGTCAACAATGGGCCAGAACTGTGGAGCTGGCCTAAACAATGACAGTCCCGAGGCCCTTGAGGTCCCTTCTTTGCAGGACTTTAACGTTTTCTCCACAGATTCCTGCCTGCAGCTTTCAGATGCAGTGTCGCCCAGTTTGCCAGGTTCCCTCGACAGTCCTGTAGATATTTCAGCTGACAGCTTTGACTTTTTTACAGACACACTCACCACAATCGACTTGCAGCATCTGAATTACTAAAAACATTAAAGCAAAACAAAGCATCACAAAACAAAAACCCCTTTGACCAGGTGGTTTTGCCTTCTTTTATTCCGGGAGTTGGTCTTTATTTTATTTTCTTTTCCTTCCCTCTTCCTTTAAATGATGAGGATTTTCTGTTCAATGATTCCCCTGACTCAGTTTCAGAGCCATCTCACAGATTGTGTTGGAATTTTTGTTGTTTTAAATCTAATCCAACAACTGTCTATGTGATTTTCCTGAAAGCAATATACAAGGCCTGTAAGAAAGTGATCATAAATTGTAACATCACTTTCTTTTTATTTTTGTATTACATTAGGATGCACTGTCATGCGTATTTTTGGTAGAATAAATTCTCCTTTGCTATAAGTAGCTTTCTTATTTTTTCTCCCCCTCTTAAGGCTCTTAATGGTTTCTTTTTCTTCTTTTAGTCTAATTCAGTAAATAAAATTCTGGTCACAATTTATCTTCTTTTTCAATTTTAATATATTTGTTAAGGTGGCACATTTAAAGTCTTCAATAGACAGCAACAAAGAAGAAAGCCAGAAAATGGCTAGGGCTTTTGACATGTGGTTCTTGTTTTTTTGGCTTTTGTTTTTATTTTTGAAGGAAATGAATTTTGTTTTTTTCATGTAGAGGCTCAAGCCATAGATTTAAATTAGTAATAGAAACAGGATTGGGCAGCCTGAGAGTTGGGCCAAGCTCAAGCTTTTTGAAAGTGGAGAAATAAAGTGCCTACAGAAACCCCCAGCTCTAGGAATGAGTACAGTGGAGTTTCTTGAACAAGCTATCAGTCTCCAGGTCAATAACTAAGTTATAAACAGTTCATTTATTTATACACGTTTGTTTGAAACATCCACATTTGACCCCTCCCCCACCCCCATCCCAAGCACATTTTCCGTGTGGTTGATTAATCTCCCAGCTGTTGATGGGTTCAGGCAAAACAGACCTAAAAGATAGAGAAAAACAAAATAAAACAGAACAATGGTTACTTGCTGCAAAATGCATGTCAGAAGGGTTCTTTCCAATCGTCTGTTCAGTCATTCTAGGATTCTTTTTTTTTCCCGGGGGTCAGAAAAATCAATATTTCATTCTTAAATCTGTTTACATTGCTAATAATGGATCATTAAAGCTTTGAAGTCAGGTTAGCAAGTTGAGATTTAAAATGGAGTGTTTCTATACCCTAGATTATATTATATATTAGCCCAGTTTCCTAGACAGCGAAAGAGAAAAAAAGCACTTTAAATGAAATATCAATAAAATGTGATCTAGGGTGCGTTACTGAGCTGTTCTGTTTCTTCCCCTTCTTTTGCTTCCCCCTGTTTATCTTTCCCTTTCTGAGGGCTACTACTTACCGTGAGAAAATGCAGCAACATGTGTGTGGGGGCGGGTTAAGAGCCCAGCTCTTAACAGCAAAGGCTTGAAAGTTATAATGAAATCGCGGGCTTTCTTCACGGGTTTGTTCCCTACCTTCTCTCACCCCTTAGTTCACCCGCTAATCCCGGCAGCGGCGGCAGTGTAGGGCGACTGCGGCCGGTTTCCGGCCCAGGCTGTGCGCCGAGCAGGGCGTCCCGGCTGCGGCCAGGGCTGCACCGCTACTGGATGCGATTCGTTCTAAGCTCATAAATCAAACGCTTTCTATGAATGAGAATGTCATCAAAGAGATCAATTGCAGGAACACATGCACAAATAAAAATCCTCTTACGTATTTGCCGGGGATCCCCGTCCGAAAGCATTAAGTTAGAAGGCGTTTAGTCATAATTCATTTTTATTGCTCTTTTAAAACAACAGCTTGGCTCAGCCGCGGATGCCGTAACAGCTCGGAGCCACGGCATTTTGTCTCCTCCTCGCTCCTTCTCTTTCTAGCAGAACAGCCCAGTAAGAGGCGCTTTGAGCCGAGCAAGTGGCTAGCAGAGGGTCATTTTAATCGTGACCAAGCTTGCCTTTCTCTCTTGGAGCGATTAGAGGCTTGAGCTCAGTCTTGGGTTGCTGCCCTACTTGCCCAGAGGACCACAAGGGTCCCCTGCGCGGCGGAATGCCCCCCAGGATTTCTCGGGAGTGGGGGCTGGGGAAGGATCCGAGCTACCGGAGCCTGCGGGCTCGAGGCCAGGGGAAGCTGCCTCCGTGAGCCGCTCC
>PVJX010005400.1:62360-85891 GCA_004027295.1 Dolichotis patagonum
TTGAAATGTGCCTGCTTTTTTCTAATAGAGGAGGGGAAACAGGGAGAGTTGGAACACCAAACCTACACACAATCTTCACTATCAATTCATCTGTTTGACCTGATGTTGCACACACGGTCTAAGTAAAATCTGTGCAGCACTGGCTACAAGCTTTTTAGATAATCTCTGGATTTCTCCTACTTACGAATTTGTCACTTCTCAGACTGGCATTTTCTCTCCACAAGCCCAGGGAATGACAGAAAACCTAACAGTAAACAGCAATTAACGACCCCAGCCGCATCACTGTAGGATGAAGGTGATGGAGACAGGACCCCTGGCCTGGCATGACACTCAGAACTGCACATGTCTCTCTAGGGGAAGACTTGAGGGTTTACACAAGCAACTACACAGTCCGTTGGAAATGGTGAAAGATATTGTTGGGGAAGAGAAAAGTGTCTCATTCACCCTCAGCCATCTGTCCACCGTCCCTCCCACCTGCCAGCCCCCACCCCCACGCCAGACATACAGTAGCAGAGGGGGGGTCATTGGCTCTCCTACTCCTAACACCCCCTTCTAGAACAAGAGAAATGTGATGGGGGGAGTTCAGCACACTTTGTAGGCGCCGTGGACAGACGCAGTGAGGCCTGTACCGGAGCGCAATGGCTCCGGGGTCCTGAAGAGCCGGCAGATGGCCTGCAGCGCTCGGCCCGGCCCCCACGCTGCCCACGTCTGCTATCGTCATCTCTCTCCCCCGCCTCCTACCCCTCAAACTCCAGCGGCCCAGTAGCTCCGGATCCCGGAGGAGCAAAGCTGAATGGGGAGGAAAAAGGGGCGGAGGGTGAAGTAAGAAGGAGGGCCAAGAAGAGCCCAGCCAGGCTAGACCTTTGCCAACCAGTTCCAAAACAAGCTCTCACCCGCCCCGGGGTCGGATTACAGAAGCTCCTCATTGCCATGCTAATGGCGAGCAGGGCTTGAGGAGACTCTCCGTGTAGAAGGGAAGTTTCTTTTCTTGCCCTCTTTCCCTCCACACCCACCGGCGTCCCCCCAGACCTGCTCTGCGCCCTGCCCTCTCCTTCCGAGCTTGGAGAGCCTTGCACTCCGCCACCATTCTCTGAGCTCCTCACAGCCCTACGGCCTCACAGCAGCAGCTGTGCGGTGGAAGCGCCCCGGGAGCCTGGGGCGCGCTGGGCCCGGATCTCCACCCTTCCCGCCTGGGCTCAGCCGGGTACTTGCGGCCGCCGATTCCCGCCCCAGGAGAGTCCAGAGCCCTCTACCCTTCTCACCTTTCGCTTCTTCGTCTTTCGGGCGGGGTGAGGGACAGGGACCGGAAAGATGCCTTCCAGCCCCCACCTCCCGGGGGTGGCGAACGGTGCCGGGCGCGCGCAGAAGGCAGCCGTGGCTCCCTTTCGCCCCAGCGCTCCGAATCTGCCGTTGCAGGCGCCGCAGCTGCTGCTGCCGCCTGGGCTGCCTGGGGGGGCGACTGCGCGTCACCTAGGCGGAGGAGCGCCAGGGATTTAAATGCCACTGAAACGGTGATCCATCACCGCTGGAGCCGGCAAACTTTCGCAGAAGCCTCAGCTATTGGCTGACAAAGTCACGTGCACATCCCTTGCGGCCTCCGCCCTCCTGCCCCCCCTCTTGCGCACTGTACATTCATATCATTTTTCTTCTCCGGCCCCATGGAGGAAGTGAGAAAGTTGGCACGGTCACCCAGGGCTTCGCAGGACACGGTCACTCAGTGACAGATGGACAATGCAAGAATGAGCTCCTTCCTGGAATACCCCATCCTTAGCGGTGGCGACTCGGGGACCTGCTCAGCGCGAGCCTACCCCTCCGATCATGGGATTACAACTTTCCAGTCGTGCGCGGTCAGTGCCAACAGCTGCAGCAGTGACGACCGCTTCCTGGTGGGCAGGGGGGTGCAAATCAACTCACCCCACCACCACCACCACCACCACCATCACCACTCCCAGCCTGCCACTTACCAGACTTCTGGGAATCTGGGGGTGTCCTACTCCCACTCGAGTTGTGGTGCAAGCTATGGCGCACAGAACTTTGGTACGCCTTACAGTCCCTACGGGTTAAATCAGGAAGCAGATGTAAGTGGCGGGTACCCCCCGTGCACTCCCGCAGTTTACTCTGGAAATCTCTCATCTCCCATGGTCCAGCATCACCACCACCACCAGGGTTATGCCGGGGGCGCGGTGGGCTCGCCTCAATACATTCACCACTCATATGGACAAGAGCACCAGAGCCTGGCCCTGGCTACGTATAATAACTCCTTGTCCCCTCTCCACGCCAGCCACCAAGAAGCCTGTCGCTCCCCTGCATCCGAGACATCTCCAGCTCAAACCTTTGACTGGATGAAAGTCAAAAGAAACCCTCCCAAAACAGGTCAGTCCTGCCAGCCAGAGGACGCATCCTGATGATTCTATAAGAGCTGGTTTGCTTAGTTTCCAAAGCTATCATTTTGCTTTGCTTTGCTTTGTTTGTTTGTTTGTTTGTTTAAAGAAAGGCTCTTGCTTTTGGCTAGACTTGTAGGTTGCAGGGAGTGTGACCAGGTATGTTGGGGGCAAACGAAGTCTCTAGCACTGGTATGTTTTCAAAGGATGCGAGGTTTAAATGTTTTGGATGTAGGTAGTGTGTGTGTGTGTGTGTGTGTGTGTGTGTGTAGTATTGGTGGTGATGGTGTTCTGTTAACATCTCCAGGCTGTATTAATCACTAGTTGGACCATGCTAATGGCTGGCTTGAGGTTAACATTTTTCACCTCATCACTCAGCCTTCCTGGCCTGTTTGTGTTAAGTTCATAATCTACCCTTTACCTGAATACTCTGAGGTGTGTAGGGGACATCCTATTGATTTAAGGATTTTTACCTTTTCCTCTCTTCCCTTCCCACTTTACCTCAGGGAAAGTTGGAGAGTATGGTTATGTGGGTCAACCTAATGCTGTGCGCACCAACTTCACCACCAAGCAGCTCACAGAGCTGGAGAAGGAGTTCCACTTCAACAAGTACCTGACGCGTGCCCGCCGGGTGGAGATCGCTGCGTCCCTGCAGCTCAATGAGACCCAGGTGAAGATCTGGTTCCAGAATCGCAGAATGAAGCAGAAGAAACGTGAGAAAGAGGGCCTCTTGCCCATCTCACCGGCCACCCCGCCCGGAAGCGACGAAAAGGCCGAGGAATCCTCAGAGAAATCTAGCTCCTCACCCTGCGTTCCTTCTCCGGGGTCTTCTACCTCAGACACTCTGACTACCTCCCATTGAGGCCACCCAGCCCCAGACTCTGCAGCCCAGGCCTCTCCTTGGGCTGGGATTCCTCACCCAAAGCACATTCTTAGCTTATCTTTCTTTCCATTTACAGTCTCTCTTCCTTTCTGATCCTATCTGGGGAGCTCCTGGCCAGGGTAATGTGTTTCCAGATAATTCTATGGCAAAGACTCAGTAGGGGGTTAACTCGTTAATCCTGACTGGGTGCCAGCATCAATTTCTGATGACCCCTAACATCCCTTTCTGATTTTAGGCGATTTTCACAGAACCTGCTGTTTCTTTCAGATGTGTTTTGGAAAGTAGTTCCCTTTGCCAGCAGAAACATGTCAGAGGGAGGCATCCCACCTTTTATCTAACTGTATATTTACAGTTCCCCTTTACCTTGCCCTTCAAAGTAGAATATAGAGAAAGGAGAGAGCCCAGGAGCTCATGAAGAGGAGATGCACTATGAGTGTGTTTACACAATTAATTCATCCTTAATTTAATTCAGTTTCTCGTGTGTGAGTTTGCTGACTGTAAATACTTTGTCCCAAGAGATTTATCTTTATACAAATTTTCTAGAGATGTTTAGATTAGGTCTCTAAGTCAGACAGGGTGGGCAAACTCAAAAGTGGTACAATTTTATGTGTAATTATAGGTGAAAAATAAATTTCTTCATTTAAGCCCAATAGATGCTCAGATGATAGCTTCCATTTCTTCTTTTAGTGAGTTAAGAAGGCCTGTAGAGCACAACATTCAAAAACCTGGCTGCCTGTGCTAAATCTCTCCCCAACCCTATCCCTTTCCTCTTCTTTCCCTTGCCACCCTCCATTTAAACTCTGTGCTGGTTTATTCAGAACCTAAAGGTATTATTCAAATCAATTCTTTCCAAAATAATCTTAGCTGGATATAGTGTATTTTCAGCTCAGCTGTTAATGTGATGGATGGCACAATGAATGTATATTTTGTGTGATTCGTGAATAGTCTTTTGCATGTCGCACAATGTTTTGATGTCCCTGAAGTACCACACTGAGTTCTATCAGTTTATTCTTTGTGAGCCTATCATATCTCTCATTTCCTGTACAATCATGAACAGTTCTGAGATCCTGAAGTAATGTGATCCAGAGCAAAGTTTACGGGTCTTACAATGTCTGTAATAAATATATTCAGCTTTCAGTTATGCTTAAGCATCTGTGTATTTGGCTAGGTTGCAGTTCATTGCTTCATACCATAGACAGTCGGTTCATTTCATGTAGAGGAGAGAAGGATGGTGTGTGTTTTCAATGAAGTGGGCCTTTTCTTGAATAAAAGGAAGTGCTTTCCATTATCATGTAGCTGGAACTTACCCTGAGTGGAATTTCACATAACCAATGTCTATTTAATATATTGATTCTCTTTAACATGACAACAGCTCCTTTATTATAATAGAAGTTTATAATGAAAAAAAAGAATAGTGAAGAAATTTATGAAGCAGATCTATTTGTGAAACAAACATGGGTACTTCCTGGGTCAAGTACTAACCTTTTCACCTCCAACTGAATGTTGACATATATATAAACAGAGCCCCCTTCAAAATGAAACTGTCTTCAGTCAGTCTTTCCTCACATCAGTGAACCAAGAGCTAAGAGATTCACATTTAATTAGCTCCAGTATAAAGCTCTTGTGAGGATGAGGCCCCACTCCATCCCTCTTCCTTCTTTTTGGATTGTCAGGCAGTGTTCCAATATATTCTACCCTTTAAATTGAGTGCGATCTGTTTTCAGCAAATCCTTGCATCCCTTCCCCATTCTTCCTGTCAACATCCATCCTTTCCTGCTCCTCCTTACCCTCCGTCTCTGGGTTACACATTTCATTCCTTCAGACTCAGCTTTGATTTCAGAGACATCAGGGTTGCACAAGGTTCACAGCTTTAATTTCTTGCCACGTAACCCAGAAAAAAAGTTGTCATTTTCTTTGCTGGGCTCACAATAAGTTCTTCAGATGAACTGTGGAAGCTAGCCTGGTCTTTCCATTTCCAAGTTATTTCTGACCAAAGCATGCCTCAGATCTGAAACAGAGTAGACCAGCACATGATAAGAGTTCAGAGTGCTTCTCTTCCCAGACCTGTTGCCACTTTCCCTTTACTTTCACACATATCTGGAGGATTTGAGCCCAAAGAGCACAGAAGAAATTTTATAGCATCCCAAACAAATACAGACATATGACTTCCTTCCTGCCCAAAGGGTGTTTTAAAAGAATGGGCTGGGAAGAAAATGCTACAAAAACTTTGCAGGAATTTGCAGGCTTTCTAGAGTACCCATGAGATTTCTTGCACTGCCAACCCCAGCCTCTGTAGGCGCGGGTGCGGCGGCCATATCAAGGGCATGGGTGCCCTCCCCTCAACCATAAGCTGGGTTCTGAGGTTGCCTCTAAAAGACTGAAGAGGATGGAGAACTTCAAAGGCAGCCAAACCTTTCTTTCATTTCCCTTCCTGGCCTTGTACTATATCTTTTGTTTATTAGTGTAAGGCCACACAGCACAACAGATGGCTGGCTTCCAAATACTTTAATGTGTTAAAGTGTCATTTGCATGCCACTGTCTTGATTTCAATATCTAAAAGCAGAGCCACCCCACTGGAATCCTAGAGATTCCAGCCTTCTAGGTGCTGATTTTAATGTAGCTGAACGCAAGAGCAGAACAATAAATTATGCCTAAACCCTAGCCTTCTTTATGTCATGAAATAAATCAGTTAACAAGCAATGCATTTAGGAAACATTAATATACCTTTCAACAAGGAAAACATTTGTATCTTTTTAGCTGTCCCAATCGATTAAATCAAAGGCGTTTAACACATCCTATTTCAAGGTCTCTCTTTTTCTGTTTTGGTCTCTGGGGAGCACAGTTAGCTCCTTACTGAAAACAATTGTAACTGAAACAACGTAAAAAAGGAAAACAGAAAATATTTTATTGATAATTTTAAGAAAAAAACTAGAGTCTCAATTACAGACCTTGATAGTTGCAATATAAAATTAATTAAAAATTCACTTTTTTTTTTTTTTTACTTTTTTCTATATTCAACCAAAATACTCCTAATATTTAGGGTATCCCCAAACTAGGCTGAGTTGAGAGCTTGCTGTGACTCTGAAGTCTGCTCTGGGCTTCACCTTTGAAAGTTTACTTTTGGAGGCTATTCAGATGCGGTGGTGTTTTCCTCTGGGGCAATCAGATTCAAACCGATCAATATTTACTCAGTCTGAAAGGGTTGTTGAAAAGGCTGCTAACAACAAACTGCTTAGCTGCTCACCCCTGTTTAATCTCAGGTTCACCGAAAGTTCAAGAAGAGATGAATGCAGTGATGGGTCACTTTAGAAAGAGTCCCAGCGGTTTATCTGCGCTCTAGCTAAAGGCAACAATTATAGTCCCATCCCTCTCTGGGAAAGGGGCGACTTTCCTATTATTCTTTTGCTAAACAATGTTTACTAGAAACTTAATACACTTTCCTCTTCTTTCCTGGTTCTTTTCTTTCTTTCTTCCTTTTTTCCTTTTGGAAGCTTCCAGCTGCCCTTCCTCTGCCCCTTCTATCCAATAGGTTTCATTCGACTTAAATTACATTGACTATTTTTAAAATGTCAGATTAATCTGAGAGTAGAGATCCAATTTATGTCGGATGCCGTGAGCTATGAAATGAAACTCTTTGGGCCATTAAAGCTTATCTTTAGTAAAGTACAGCACAAGACTGAATTGAAATCTATTTGCATTTAAGTAATATTGACAATTAAAGCCCCAATATCCACCTGAGAAGGGCCTTCCGACAACAGTGGTAGGGATCAGAGGCTGAATTGACTTGTGTAGAAGTAAATACCTCAGGTGGAAAGTCAACTTTAAAATTTTACACCTTTAAACTACTGAGATGAAAAAAGAGGACTCAAGAAAGATAGTGGGAAATGGTGGATAGAAGATGCTGGACACTGAAGCTAATTGCTACAGCTCTTCAGAGGTCAAAGTTCATGTAATCACTGCATAAATGCATACTAAATAGGGATTTATTAAGCTTTCCTGATGGCTGGGCACGTCTGTGAAAAATGGTCACTGCTGTTTGTGCTTCTTCCTTAAGAATAATCATTCTTATAGTAGAAGCTTTAGGTGTTTGAGTCTAATTTACTATTGCGAGAGACAGGAGACCTTTCTGCTGTAAAATTTCAAAATTAGTGGATGGATGGCATCTTTATATTGGATGTAATTATAAAATACCTTTCTTTTTCTTAGAAATGGTCTTTTTCAATACACACAAGAATGCAAGTCAGCAAGCCACTGTCAGATAAACTCCTCACTGGATGACTAACTCTGGTGACTCTCCGCCACAGATAAGCCTACCTTGAGCCTGCATTTCTGAAAGCATACAAACCTCTTCTTTAGAATGCCTTGTGCCTAGATGACCAGAATGGGGTCTAATTGAACGAAATTTGTCTATCCAACCTTTTATTTTATGTGTCAGGAAAAACCACCCAGAGGAGGATTGATTTGATGACGGGTACAGTCAGTCATCAGTACTTACTCAATTTAATAAAATCAGAGTAGCTTATACTTGAGCCTAATGCACTTTTTAATTCTAAAATTCTGGTTTAATGCCCCCAAATTTATTCTATGTAATTTGTTTCAAGCTGGATATAATTTATTTTTCTACTTTTGTTTCACTGGTCACTCAGTCAAATCTTTGACTTTTAAAAAAATCCTTGACTTTCAAGTCCTCCGGACTACCGAATATTTGAAAACTGAGTGAAACATTTGTACCATTTTGTTCTATTAGTAATATGTTGGGCAACTTGCCTTTTAAAAAATACTTTCTTAAAATACAAAAATAAAGATAGAACAGGAAAAGATACACACACACACACACACACTCGTTTTGTCTTTAAACCTAAATGCAGAAAGAATAAATAAAAGGGGGATTTCCTACCCTAGAGTTTGTGCTCTGTTAGATGGTAAAGAGATATGACCTAGGAGGAGATTCAAAACACAAGGTACATTTCAGGAGGGATCATAAGTGAATCTTGTTATTTCTGTTTTTTTTTCTGTCTAGTTCGCCTCTGAATTGCTTTGACCCATATTTTCTCCATAACTCAGTCATCTAACACATACGCTCGCGCACGCGCGCGCGCGCACACACACACACACACACACACACACACACACGCTTGCCCCAAAGCCCAAATTATTAACATAACTTTTTTTTTTTTTGCAACACAAACTTCTACAGTTTCCTCATCTGATCTCCTTGAGGTCCTACTAATCCCAGTAGAACCTTTTCCTCAAAGGACATCAATGGCTGTCAATATTTGAAAAGCAGAACAGAAATCCTCAGCGTTTTAGCGCCTTAAATACCAGCCATTACATATAGCTGATTTTCAATACAGAACTTCACACCAAATATTAATCAAGCAACTGTTAACCTTTGAAAGGGTCTGGCTTTTTTTAGGGGAGAGGGTAACCTCAAACCCTGTGTTCTACAAACTGTCCTTGAGAGATTATATTTTAAATTTTATTAGAAATAAACGAAGAGCGCGATGTTTCTTTCTCGAGATTTTCAAGTAAGCTAAAATATGTCAGCATTTTTAAAACAGCACATTAACTTTTACTTACTAAACACTTGAAAAAAGCCTCAGTCACAAAGTTAATTGATAGCAGTATGACTGTCTTGCTTGTGTGCTTAATTGGCTAGGAACAATACATAACTGCTCACAACAGAAAATGGAAAAAAATTGCATTTTTTCCTTTTCAAACTAGGATATTTCTTAAACGCTCTGAACATTCTACAAATTATAATTCGCTTCGTTTTAAAAAAGAAAACTCGCCAGAGTACCATAAGAAGAACGCAGAAAGCAATGACTTAAAAATGGCAAACCTACTCCTCCACCCAACCCCACCGAAATATCAGCAATTCGGGAGATTTTCCCTTCTGAGGAGCAAATGGAATTTCCGCTTCAGGAGCCGCGCAGGGAGCAGCTGTCCGAGCCCCGGCGCGAGCTCGGCGCGGGCGGGCGATCTGTGCGGTCGCTGGGGCCGCGGCGGCCGCTCCAACTCGGTCCGCGGCACGAAGGCCGCCGGCCTTAGGGCGACAGGGCCGCAGACAGCAGCGGGGGACGCCCGGTGGGTGTGGAGCTGGGACGCGAGGTGAAGTGGGCTATCCTCCCTCCGCGCCTCGCCTTTCCCTCCCAGCTGGCCGCCCAACGCCGCCGCTCCCCTCCTCATGCTGGGCCGCAGGCGAGCGCAGCATCCGGGCTCTTCCCGCCCGGCGTCGCAGGTCGCGGGCGGAACAGCGCGGACAAAGCGCAGAGGCCACCGCGGACGCCCCGAGCGCGAGGCCCGCTTCGAGTCGCGCCGAGGGCTGCGCGTTGGTCCGGCCAAGTCGCGGGCTGGCTCGGGAGAGCGAGTTTGGGTCGCAGCCGTCGAGAGCCTCGCGTTTCCTGGTTTTCCCGCCAGGCCCGCGTAGCCGCTTCTCCCTGAGAGGAGGCCTAAGCACGCGCCGGCCGCGCCCGACTCCTGGGAGGGCCGCGGGGCGTCCATCTCCGCCCCAGGAGAAAGGACCGGCCTTTCTTCTTCGGAAGACGCCAGGCCAGAGGCCTCGCCCCTTCCCCAGTCCGTTAAGATTTGGAAGGGGAGATCTGACTCAGTCTGACCTTTCCGAGGTGTCTTCAGAACATACTTAACTTAGGAACATCTTCCTCCTGCTTCTCACTCAGACTTAATTGTTTGGAATAGTAGGGATGGCAACGTGGGCAATGGGTAGAAGTTTAAAACTCGGATGTTTTGGGAACAACTTTGCCTTGTTCTTCAATTGCTGAGTCAAACTTTATCTTGAAAGTTTGCTTCAAGGCTCACTTGTTTTCTAGAACGTTTCCTGTGTTACTCCTCCCTGTGCTTAGCCTCTCCTAACAGCCTCACCTTTCACATGTGAGAGTTTGTTATGTGTCACTTGGAATAGTGAACTGGACTCTTCACATGGCGTTCTTCTTGACTGTTTGCTTAAGTGGATCTTAAGCTTCTTGAGGGCAGGAACCCTGACTTCCATCAACAGGAGGTGACAGACCTTTGTAGTAGAAAGTGCACTGGACTGGAATTCAGGACACCTATGTGTGTGTATACGTGCACCCGTGTGATTTTGACTGACACATAATATTTGTATGTATTTTTTAAGTACAGTGTGACGCCTTGATTCATGTATATGCTGGGGAATGATGAACTCAGTAAGTGGCACACCCATTGCTTGAAAGCCAATTCCTTTACTTTGCTTCTTTTTCTTTTACTTGACCAGCTTGGGCTCAGTGTTGAGACCCTCTTGCCTCAGACTTCCAGTGTGTTGGGTTTACAGGTGTGCACCACAGAATCTGGCTCCCAATCATTTATCGTCCTTTACAAATTCTTTCAGTTTCTTCTATTTTGAGATATATAATACATTATTGTTAATTATATTCACCCTGCTGTTCTACAGGATACCAGAATTTATCCCTCCTGTCAAAAACATATTTTCTTGTTAAGCAGTCTTCCTCTTTATTGTCCCCAGTCTGTGATAACCACTATTCTGATCTTGACTTATATGAGATCAACTTTTTAAGGTCCTACTTATGAAAGTGATCATGTGTGGGTACTTGTATTTTGTGTTTCTCAATCATAGGTTGAACTTGTTTTTGTTTTTAGTTATGAGGACTGAACCTAGAGGCTCATTCATGCTAAACATGTACCACTGAGCTACACTCCTAGCCCTCAAATTCTTTTATTTGTTTTCAAATTCTTAAGTTTTAAAGATGATTGTTCTTATTGGTGTGTGTGTGTGTGTGTGTGTGTGTCTGTATTTTACTAGAAATTTAACCCAGGGCCTTACACATGGTAGACAAGTAGTCTACTCTTGAGCTACATGCCCAGAGCTCTTTATATTTTTGACATGGAGTTTCACTCAGTTGCCCAGGCTGGCCTCCTTGAATGTTCATTCACTCCTCTTGCTTTAGTCTCCTGAGTAAGTGGGATTACAAACATGTGCCATCACATAGCTTCTTGTTGATTTTTAAGTTGTCCTCTAAAATTTACATAATTTTTCGGTATCCTGAGTCAGAATTATTTGAACCATGCTTTATGCCAAATACTTTACAAGTATTAACTCATATAATCCTTACTCAGCTGCAAGGAAGTAGTTTTAATATTTTGATTTCACAGATAAGATAAGGAGTTGCCCAAGATGTTAAATAATCTTCTGAATTAGAGCCCAAACTCTTACTTGCTTGGCTGTAGCCTTTCTCTACAGGGCCAACCACAAGACTGAGTATACGTCTTTTACAAAGAGTTACCAGTTTGCTGAGCGTGGTGGTGTGCACTTGTAATTGCAGCACTTGGGAGGCTGAGGCAGGAGGACAGCTTCAAGTTCAAGGCCAGCCTGAAGTACACAATGAGATGTTGTCTCAAAAAAAAAAAACCCCTGGAAAAACAAAACAAAACAAAACAAAACAAAACAAAATGGAGATATCAAGCAGCTTTTGATTCAGGGTAGTTGCTCACTGAGAAAATATTAGAGAACTGAAGAAACAGGCTATTTAGTAACAGAAATATATGCAAACTATGGCTACACATTCTTGGGAAAATAAATTATAAGTAATACAAATGAAAACAAAACTAAAGAGAGGTTAAATTTAACAATTAAGTCAAAGAGAAGATTAGTTAACAAGTTTTTTATATCCTGCATAATAGCAGAAATTATTTAAAGGAGAAGAAAGACATTCTTTATATTCATATATTATGTTAAAAGTGGAAATACTTTAATTTTGTATTTTAAAAAGCAAAACAGAAAAAAGGGATAGAAATGATACAGAATTTAAAAAAAAAAGGTAGAGAATTGACACTAGTTAATATATTGCATATTGTTATCTTAGAAGTGGTTGTTCAGGTTACAAAATCTAGGCACCAAAGGGATCAATCAAACAATGACAGCACAAACTGTTCTTTTTGATAAACTAACAGAGGTTAGTATTATAGTTATGTATCCAGCATGCATATACATACATACATTTATATAGATTTACCAACATGCATGTAATCTTTTCCTTTCTTCTTTTTTTCCTTTTCCATATCCTAGTTGTTCTGCCCTTTGAGCATTTTCTTTCCCTTTCATTATTACAATACCTATTGTATATTTTGGATCTTATTACTCTTTCAGATTTTTATTTTTTGTTATTTAAAAATGGAAATATTTCACATAGAGTACAAATGTTTTATCTGTGTGAAAGCTGGTATTCACATAATTTAAGAAGCACTTAAAGGAACATATACCTAATCCAGTTATTCTTAGAATTCAGTTGACATGAAGTCAGATTAGGAACTGGAAATATGGCTGCTTTCTCCTACTTTTCTAATTTTATAAGTGAACAGGGACTTGGCATTATAGAAATTGCAAATTACTGATATGCTTTTGTCAATATAGAATCAAAGAATGTTAGGTATAGAATCACAGAATCTAAGAAAAGATATTAGAAGTCATCTAATCTGATTTCTTCATCTTTTTTTTTTTTTTTTCCTGAGACAGGGTCTTGTCATGTAGTTCAGACTGGCCTTGAACTCACTATGTAACCTAGCAAGCTGGCCTTGGATGTTAGCTGCAATAGTGTTAAGAAAAAATGTTTGCTTATTTCTTTATAGATACACAAATATATATTAAGATGACATAAAAATTGATTTCAGGCCACATGTTAATAGCATTAATAATTACTATATTAAGCATGGGATTATAGTAATAATTAAGTACTAAAATTCTAAGAGTTAAGAATAAGCAGATTTGAATAACTAGCTTTTGCACAGAGGTTTTCTTCCTACTTGCCTTCATGAACTCTACAGTAAAGATAACAACTGAGATCCCTCTTGCCCCACCTGCCCTGTAGATAAAGAAAAACCATCTGGTCTGTTTTATTTTTTCCATTTCAGAGACTTTTTTACATGATTTGTTGCATGAAACAGTGACAAAATCAAGAGTGCTAACCTTCTTACTTACCCTGCCCAAGACACTTTTGTGATGTGTTAGCTCCATTATCCCTGCTTGACTCAGAAACCAGAGAAGGGAAGGTATTCTGGCTTCATCATCCATCATCAGTGTGATGTGCTATCAACTAAAATAATTTGCAATTAATTATATTACATGAAAATATGCATTGTATGAGAGTAATCTAGACTTCAAATCATCATGAATTATTTTTTATATTAATATTGAAGACTTTCTTGGTATTAGATGCTGAGTTAAAAGAAATTTTTTTCTTTGAGATTAATAATGATTAATATATTGTGTATTGTTATCTTCAAAGTAATTGCTCAGATTATAAGACAGAAGAGTTTTATATCATTATCTCAGCTGTTCCTCACAGCAACCTTATGAGTTTTATTCCCATTTATTAATAGAGCAAGCAAGGCTTAGGGAAGTTCTGAAAGCTCCTCGCCTTTGTATAATGAGTGATTAACAACGTTAGACTTTGTAACCTGTTCCTTTAATCATCACATGTGAAATGTTTTCTTTATTATTATTGCTATTGTTATTATTTTTTATTTTAAAGAGGATAAAACCAAGGAAAATAAAACGGAATAAAACCAATCAAAACAAACCAGTGTAAGTGATACAGGACTTCAGAACAATATGAAATCAGCAATACTTACCATAATGCCTCTTCTTGTCTTCAACATACTTGCAGATAACGTCAGACATAGTAAAAATCAAACAGAACAGAATAGAGCCAATAAAAACAAAACAATGAATGTAATAAAGGACTTAAAAACAAGACACTAGTAAATCCAAAATGCTACCATAACATATCTTGCTGTCTTTGAAATAGCTGCTCATGTCATTGGATTTAACAAAATAAAACAAAGCAAAACAGAACAAAACCCAACCCAACAAAACAATGAAAATGACACAGGACTTCAAAACAAGATCATAGGGAATTAACAATGGCTACCACTTTCAGAAGATACTCCCCCAGATGCCTCACTGTGTACCACTCTCCTCTGAATACATTATCAGACTACTAGCCCTAGACCTGCAAGGTCAGTGAAACACCAAAACACCACAAGCATCAAACTGCATTTCCCCTCAATAGCTGTCATCACAGCCTGAGTTTATCTGGATCAATTGGTCACTTATAGGGTGCGGGGGGGGGGGATTGGCTCTTCTTGTTTGCCAGCCCTTGTACCAGAAGGGACTGGGGTCTGGCTGTCCCTCCACTGGTGATGGCTTGCACATGGCACTGGTTTGCAGGGCTATTGTTATTGTTATTAATTTGTGGTTCTGGGGATTCAACCCAGGGCCTCACACATGCTAGGCAAGTATATTAGTCTTTTGTTGCAGGGACCAAATACGTGACAGCTGCAATTTTAATTTATTTATTTATTTTTGGTACTAGGGATTGAACTCACAACCTCCCACTCGCCAAGGAGGTGCTTATACCTCTGAGCTAAATCCCCAATGACAGCCGCAATTTAAAGGAGGGGAGGTTTAATTTGGCTTATGGTTTCAGAGATCTAGTCCATGGATATCTAGCTCCAAGGCAGAAGTATCATGGCAGAAGGGAATGGTAGGGCAAGTAGAGCAGTTTATGGTAGCCAGGAAGCAGAGTGGGTTAGAATGAGCACCAGAGTGGAAGGGGCTAGTGATATAATACCAGAGGCTACACCTCTCTAACCCAGTCAGACACACCCATAAATGCACTTTACTAAGTTATTTTTTTTAGTTATATTTATTTGTATTATAAATGTATAGCAATAATTTTCTTTTTGGTACTGGAGATCAAACTCATGACCAGGAGCTTGCAAAGCAGGCACTTATGCCACTGAGCTAAATCCCCAGGCCATTTACTAAGTTATTATATGGCCTTAAAGCCCCTACATGGCTCTAAAGCCAATCAAGTTGACAATTCAGTTTAACTGTCATAATAAACACTCTACCATTGAATGATGTCCCTTGCCCCTGAAATTTTGTGCCTCAAAAATGCACAAGTATTAATGTAACTAGGACTAATCTTGAATTTTAATTTCAGATTTAAAGAATCTTTATATTTTAGAAGCCTTGTGTTTGGTGGTTATAAATCTATATATACAATATGGTTTATCTGAGATTTGAAATATAAAAATATATGACTATGCACAAAAATAGAAAAAAGTCTGTCTTTCTGTCTCTGTGGTTTTATCATTAGCAAGATTCTCAAAGTTCTCAAAGTAACAATGACCTGCTTGCAATACTGACAGTTCATTGAGAAAATGGCATAGTTTCATAATATCATAAATATAAAATTACCATAGAAAATGAGGAAATCACACCCAGTTACTGTCACATTCTTCAAATACAGCTATTTTTTACAGTCCAATCTTTTCCCCTACACATATTTTTTTCCTTCTGTCTTTTTAAAAATTCTATCTTTTTTACTTACTGGTATAACATAAAAATTATCTGAATTTATGTGTTTTTGTGTAACTAATTTTATTTAATGATTAGTTAAAATAATGTACTGCTGCTTATTAGACTGTATATATTCCTTTTTCGTTCTTTTCATTTTTTGGCCTTTGCATGGAGTTGGCTCCCATCTGGAGCTTCTATATTTATGGAATTTCTTTTCTTTTCTTTTTTTTTTAGTCCTGGGAAGTAAATTCAGGACCTTGTGCTTTCCAAGCAGGCAGGCACTGTTCTGCTGAGCTATATCCTCAGCTATGTCCTAGAATTTCTTATTCTGAATCTGAGCAAGTACCATATACTTGGTTTTCTGGTAGCCTCATCCATCTCTACCACAGCCATGGTGAAGGTGCTAGAGATGACATTCAGTAGTGACCATGTCTTTTTTTTTTTTTTTTTTTGAGACAGGGTCTCACTTTGCAGTTCAGTCTAGCCTTGAACTCACTCACTATGTAGCCCAGGCTGGCCTCAAACTCATGGCAATTCTCCTGCCTAACCTCCTGAGTGTTGGGATTACAGGTATGTGCCACCATGCCTGACTGGTCTTGTGCTTTGAAAACACAGGTGTCAGTAAAAGGGCTTGAGGTGGGGCTGTTGTCTCCTCACATGACTGACTTGTGTTGGCATTTAGGTCTGGCTCACCAGCTTTCAATTTTGCAAGGTTAATTTCCACTCTCCCTAGCAATTTTTTGAGCTGCCCATGTGTTCGTTTTCCAATTAAAATATCAATGGTCAGTTTAAATTGATACATGTATCAAGAAAAGTAATCAAATAATGGTGGTTTGAATCTTTTTTTCTTTCTTTTGAGATGGGGTCTTGCTAAATTGGTGTTATGGATTAAAAACTGTGGTCAACTTAACACCAATGGAATTAAATCACCAAGGTGCTGAGTGTAGATGTTCCACCTGAGGAAAGTTGCTGGCATAAATAGAGACATGGAGAAGGAGAGAGGAGAGGCATTGTGGTTTCATTAAGTGTTGCTATTTGAGCCACTGGTTCTCCTGGAAGAGCTCTGGTCTTTACATCAAGCATGGCTTCCTGGCTCTGAAGGGGAGGACCTGTGCCATTTAATCTCCAGGAGAAACTTGACACGCTGGTTTCCTGGCATGTACTTGACTATTCTTATCATCAGAGGAGCTCAGGGCCTCCGTGTCGCTGAGGAGGCTGTGGTGCTTTTCAGGACAGCCCTGGTCTTTGTTGTGAGCTTCTTGGCTCCAGCATAGAAACCTCAACCTACCAGTGCAGCTGCTTCACTTTGCTGGCATAGACTTTCTAGCTTCCACTGCTGACCTTTGGGCCTTCCCAGCACGGATCTGTAAAAGAGACTTGGCGTGAGTCCTTGTGGGCTCTAGACCCCCAGTTGGACTCGTGGGAGGCATTGTTACAGGCTCTAGGTTTTCATCTGGACTCATGCTGGACATTGCTGTGGGATCCAGGCCCTTGGCTGAATATTCTATGTCTTTAGTGTTGTGGACAGATTTCCTGCGCTTTCTTGTGTCAACTCTGGGTGACCAACATAAAATAATATTATAAATTCCATGTACTGATTCTAATTGTTCTCACAACCCCTGACTACAACAGTTGGTAATTGTCCAGGCTAGACTTAAACTTGTGATCCTCCTGCCTCAGCTTCCCAGAGCTCTGGGATTACAGGCATGTGCCACTACACTTAGCTGTTGCTTTGACATTTTTAGGGCTTGTGAGCTATAGCCTAGAATTATTGGAGGGAAGGAGGACTGCATGATTTAGAAAATATCCATAGAAGATAGGTCAGATGACAGCTTCTTTAAATTCCATTGTCTCTCTTTCCTTAACTTTGGACTATTTCAGTATACACTTTCTTTGCCTTGTTATACTAAAAAAATACGTTAAAAAGCCAAAGATGTTCCTTTCCTTTACCCATGAAGAAAATATAAATCGGGCTGGGAATATAGGTCAGTGATAGAATTACCTATCATGTGCAAGGCCTAGGGCTCAATCTCACTACTGCCTCCCCAAAGTAATTGAGATGCAAAATAAAATTTATTTCCTGTTTTACTTTATAGCTTTCTTATTTCATCAGCTTGAGTATTTATTCTTCTGAGATTGAGACTGTAAGAGTAGAGTGTACTGTGCTAGGCAATGTACTAAGCACTTTGCATAGACTGAATCACTTAATCTCTTCTACAACCCTGTGAGGTATAGGTACTATTATACTTCCCGCTTTACAGAAGAGGAAACAGAGTAAGATGTCACCCAGCTAGAAAATGGTGACATCCACTTTTAAACTCAACATCTAGTTCCTGAGGATCCATTCTTAATAAGATTGTATATTCTTTCCCTTTCTCAGCTCCAAATCTCTCTCTCTTTTCCTTTCTCTTCCTTCCTTCCATTCTTTTTCCTTTTCTCCCCCTTTTCCTCTCTTCCTTGTTCTTGTTTTCTACTTAAAAAGATTTTTTTTTTTGAAATCACATAAAGGTATCTGCTGAGTCCCTGATGGAGTACTGTGCTTGTATGAGGTTAGTGTTTTGGTACGTGTCACCTGCAGGTGCCTTAGATAAGCACCAATAGATTTGTTCTTTGGCTCCAGGAATTCCTCCTGGGTTCACCTCTTCCTGACCTCCACTAACTCTAACCCTCCCCACTTGAGACTTCTGCTTTCACCTTATTTTGGTTTTTATCTTGCTGCTTCATAGTATTTGAATTCTGTCTCATTGTTTTGTTTCTTCATTGATTAAAACACTTATTTAGGGAAGATGTAAAATTTTATAGATAACAGATACAATTATTTTAAAAATAATTTACAAGTCATTATAGAATGAATGACAATATTTAATTTGTTATATTATTTAGTAATAGTTTTAGTAGAATTTAACTGGATAATTAAACTTTTAGGGCTTTTTTACAAAAATTTATACAGTAGGAGAAGTGACAGTTTTTTTCCTACCTAAAATGTATAAATGGAGGCTAAGTTTTTAGCCCTGGTAGGGGCAGTATTATATGATTTGATTTAACTGCTAAAGTTCTATGATGGTATTTGCCCAAGAAAGCAAGATGTTTCATATACCCAATTTATGGATGTCAAAGGAAACAGAAGAGATTAAAAGTTTTAGAAATGGAGGCTGAGATGGAATCCAGAGCCTCATGTCTATTAATCAAGTGTGCCATCACTGAGCTACATGCCTCACTCTGCACATATCCCTTTTTAGGAAATGGCTTTCTTGGTGCCATTCTGCTGACATTGTTCACCTGCCTTCTTGAGTTCAGTCCAAAGGCTGAGATTTTTCTTGCCCCAGAACCTTTGCTACCTGGAATGCATTTCTCCTTCTCACCTCTTCCTATGACTTGAGGCCTTAACCAGACAATGTTTCCTTATGGAGGCCTTTCTGGACTTATTGGACTACTCTATTCAAAATAGATCCCTCCTTTTATTTTCTACCTCAATAGTCTTTCTTTCTCTCTCTCTCTCTCTTTCTTTCTTTCTTTCTTTTCTTTTTCTTATACTCATTACAACTTGAATATTTAAATTTACATTTTGTGTTGGCTTCTCCTTCTAGAATATAAGTAAACTATGTCCTGGCAGTCTTTCCATCTGGTTTCCACTTTGTTTCCCTAATATACTTTCATATAGTAAATGCTCAATACATGTTGAGTGAATGTTTACATTGGCTGGGGTCCAGCTAGGCTGCTGTAACAGAGTCCTGAAAATAAAGTGGCTTAAATGTAACTGAAATGTGATTCTCTTGCATGTAAAATGTCAAAGGAATGTATGAGTCCATACAGCTAGGTTGCCTTAACATAACAAGGTCACTATAAAATTGTTTCCTTCTGTCATATTGCTCTGACATTTACTAGGTCTTATCTACAGGCTTGAAACAATACTATCCCCAGGTACTCATTCCAGTTCTTAGGAAGAGGAACAGAGGGCAAGCAGTTTCCTATAAAGTGACATGTAAGTTGGGTATTACTTCTACTAACATTTGATTCTGATACACTTAGTCACATGACTGTACCTAGCTGCAAAGGATACTGGAAACAGTGTCTCTGGGTAGGTGGCCACAAGCTCAGTTAACATGGTAATAGGGGCTATTTAATATTATACCTTGATGTTGGATAAATGCTGTTGAATTCATCCTTACATTATCAAAATTTGGAATAAAATAGGAATTTAAAGGCTGTGTTTTAGAAATTCAGGAAATTTGGCTATAACACAAAAACATTAGACACTAACTATAAGAACATCAAATATGCTTCACATCATAACCTATATATCTGCATATTTTGAGGTATTGGAGGGTTTTCCCGAGAAGTATTGCAGATGTAGTTCAAGGCAGTTCTGTGTCTTGTATGGGCTTGTTAGAATTTGGGGACAATGAAACAAGAATTTCTCTGCCTTCAGCAAGCTTTCAAAAATATGCTGTTAACTGTTGTGGCTAGGTAAGACTTCCTTCTCATCCTTCCCTACCTAGAACGGTGTTACGTGGTTTCAAACATGTGTATCTGTGTGTGTGTGTGTGTGTGTGTGTGTTACTGAGGATCTGTCCAAGGCTTCTGAACTACATCCCTAGCCTTTTTTTATTTTTTTATTTTGAGACAGGGTCTCACAGAGTTGCTAGACTGAGTCCAAACTTGTACAATTTTCCTGACTCAGCCTCCTGAATAGCTGGGATTAGAGGCACAGATGGGCCAGTGGTCCAGTTTTTATTCTAAACTTTTGTTGTCCTAAATTCCACACCAACAGTGACTGAAATTCTAAGGTTAAAAATAGAAAACCAGATTGAAGCTATTTTAAGGGATATGGATAACATTTATGTTCCACCCATATATCTGATATAAAAGTAGCTTTTGACAAGGGTAGGCTGAGCATGGAGTTGTCTGTAAATGCTTGCACCTCTCCTCCCTGTAAGTGACCAAGGTCGCTTTGGCAAGGCTTGTCATCAATTGGCTTCTCCAGGTGATTGAAGATGAGAGGCAGGAGCCCAGCTGCCACCTTATTTGTTGTCACAGGAGACACTAGGCTTGGCGTTAGACTTTCCTCTTGTAAATCCTCTCTGCACTTAAAAGGCAGTTATTTTCCTCCCATTTCTTCTCATAGTTGGGTAAACAGTTGGGGAACTTATTTTGCCCCTTTTTTGCCTTTTGACTGGTCAGACTCCTTCAAGATGAGCTGAGTGCCATGTTTATGAAACCATTTTTGACGTCATACACAGGTAGTTAAGTCCTTGCTCTGCTGTCCTTTAACATTTTGTCCTAGTCAGAGCACTTCCACTTTCTTTTTCTTTTTGAGATAAGGTCTCATTGTGCTTTCAGATTGACCTTGAACTCACTATGTAGTGAAAGCTGGCCTTGAATTTGCTATGATCCTCCTGCCTCAACCTCCTGAGCGCTGGGATTACTACTCTCAGCTACACTTCTCATTTTTGGCCTTAAATTCTTTTAAGATTCTGTTTGTGACTGTTCTTTATTCTAGGATATCAATCATTGTTTCTCCCTGCCATGCACAATACCTGGCATACGGTAGGCAGTTGGAAAATGTTTGCCGAATGAATGAAACAGCAAATGATCCTTTGGGTTTTTTCTGTAGTGCCCAAGTTATTTCAGCGTTATTCACAATCCTCTCCCACCCCTGCTCCCCTCACCTAAGGCTAGGAACACAGTGTCATTTCAAGCATTTCCTGGTTTCCAAAATATTTCTTCACTTGCTTACTGAAGTAAAACTGAAGTTCAAAATTCTTAAATGGAGAATCAGTTGGCCTTCACCTTTCATTATACAATTAGGTGTAAAATGTCCTAAAATGTAAATGTTGCTTTAATTAACATAAAAACTAAAGCTTATTGAAACTAAGTTCTAACCAATCAGTCAATCAAAAAGTGTAAATAATTGATATCTGAGTCTTTTCTGTTTTGACAGGGGGTGGAGGTCAGAGAAAAGTTGGTGTTTGGGCCTTCAGGGAGGCAGGAGGGGAAAGGGGTTCAAAAGGTCATTTGGGTAAGTATAGCACATAGAGAAGCAAAGTAAGGGACACTGATTTTGGACTTATGTTTTTAATGCCTCCATTTTAGAGGGGTAGAAGTGTGGCACAACTGCTCATGTTTGCAAGGTTGCAAGAACACTATTGAGAGCTGTATGGAACATGAATAAGGTTTTATAGGATTTGTTGAGTGTTGGGTGTTCGTGTATGTGTGTATTTTTAAAAAGTTGCTTTATTACGGAGGAATTCATTGCCAGAGGAATTAAATAAGGGGTCTTACAATCTAGGCTGTACACTAAAATATCTCTCCTAGTAGCAGAACAGTTTCAGTATTTTGCATGACTGACTGATATTAAAGATTTGGACAGGGAAGGGGTGAAGATACACCATGACTTGATTTTGAGTTGGAGCCTCATAAATGGGGACTGTCATAATATAAATTTTATGGTAATTTTCTAATATCAGAGGATCTCTGATATCTTAGATTATTTAGGTTAAATAGCTTACATAGTTAAACACATTTTTCAAACTTCTGACTATTTTCTTAATGCTTTTGGAGAGGAGAATCAACATGTGTAGAGGCCCTGTGCTTCGCAACTGCACAGTACCATATGATCAGTCTGCTTTTTTAAAATTCCAGCATCCTTGAGCTGGAATTAAAATAGAGTCTGAGAGTCAGATGCCCTGGTTTGTTTCTGGTTCCACAACTGACTTGCTATATGACATTTCAAAAGTCATTTCACCTCAAATGGTTGAAGTGTGACTGTGTGAACCTCAGAGCCCATTCCAAATCTAACACTATGTATGTTTTTATTCAGTAGTAACAACTAAAGTATTTCACTGAGCACATCTGGATTGGGATGCATGTCTTGTTTCTAAAAAAATTTTAATTGATTTACAGTGCATAAAGTACACTAGTCTTAAGTGTATAAATTGCTGAATTTTTTAAAATTTTGTTAAATTATAACTAGCTAAGTTTTAACCTTTTTATTTATTTTCTGGATATTGGACTCAGGGCCTTGCTAATCTTAGGCAAGCACAGTACTATGGAGTTGCAACTTGAGATTCATGCTCAGGGGTAAAAAGGTTCAGAATCAACTTTTTTAGTTTTAACTTTTTTAGTTTAATCTGATTACAGATAAATGTACATAGTCATGTAACCACTATTATAGTCAAATATGGGCCATTTCTATCATCCTCAAAAGTTCACTTGTGCCCCTTTGTAGTTTTTTTTTAAATTTGACTTTTAAAAAAATACAACCAAATGAGAGAACACAAAATGGGGTCAGTCAAAACAAAAGGATGGACATAGTACATGACTTAAAACCAGAATACAAGGTGATCAACAATGGTTACCATAATGTCTCTTGTTATCTTCAATATAATTGCCCATATCATCAGGCATAATAAAGTTGAACATAGCAGTACAGAACAAAATCAATAAAAACAAAACATTGGAGACATTATAGGACTTCAAAAGAAGATAATAGTCAAACCAGAATGGGTATCATAGTGCATCTTATTGTCTTCAAAGTAGTTGCCTATACCTTCAGACTTGATACTATCAAACAAAACAGATTTAAATAAAGTCAGTCAGATAAGACAGTGAAAGCAATACAGGGCTTCAAATTAAGTTAATAGGACATAAAAAATGGTTACCATAGTATATCCTGCTATCTTTGGAATAGCTGTCCATGCCATCAAACCTAGTACAAGTAGACAAACTGGGACAGAATATAACCAATCTAAACAGATGAAAACAATATGGGTTTAAAATCATGATACAAGATTAACAATGTCCTCTGCCTTCCCTTTTTAGACAGTTCCTCCCCTTTCACTTTCACAGGGTACATTGTACATTTTGTATCCCACTAACTCCTTTAGTTTTTAGATTAGGGAGGCAACCC